>JARQOC010000003.1:718321467-718389697 GCA_033576535.1 Allobates femoralis
AAAACTTTTTAGTAGAGTTCCTGCCCTGCTAGTTGATGAAACAGAGCTGTACACTGCAGTTCTAGGATCTATAGATCTCTTATAAATTGATAAAATCATAACTGCGCCTCAGCTCTGACCCCCCTCATGGCACAGAGAGTTTTCAGCCTGGCAGCTTCATATAGGAGCAGAGAGCAGGAGGCGTGTTGGGGGTGTCGATGCCGGGAGCTGCAGGATCATCCTACATTCCAGCTCCCTCACACATCTGTATAGGGAATGGGCGTGGTAGGAGGAGTGGGCGCTGACCCATGCTCACACTATAATCCTGTCCCTGATATACCATCCTGTGTGACATCCTGGTGGGTCCAGACTTGAAATGGCAATTATTTCACCAAGCAGATACAAATACATGGTGTGATCCTCTGCTATATGATGATACATAATGTGTACTGTTATTGTGAGGCTAGGAGTAGAGGCAAATCATTACATTGAACGATTCAGCTCTGCATGATCTTCCCTCCCCCTTAGGAACATGGTAGCTTCTTATCCCTCCAACTTTCAATGGATCATCATCATCACTCCTCACTGAAATGTAGGGTGATCCTAACAGGTCCACGCCCCTAATAAACCTCCTGCTTTGTACTCCTGCATGAAGCTCACAGGCTGAAATTTTATGTCCCATGAGAGAGGGGGAAGATCAAAGGAGCAGATCCTAGAACTGCAGTGTATAGCTCTACTTCATCATTTAGCAGGGCAGAGACTGTACTTAAAAGTTTTTTCTTCCTTGAGTTCCCCTTTAAAAACACAACCACGGACAGTAAGACAGTAATCCCTTGCAAAAGGATGTTCACAAGAGCCCTATTCTTTCTTTGTGAGTCAGTCGGGCAGCAAACTGTCTTCTTCCAGGTAATCCCAAACTTGACCATCTCACTGGACTCACTTCCCCTTCTCTATGTCTGTCTCACAGGGCTTCTTCAGCTACCCAGAGCCTGAGTTTCTGCCACCCACATGTTGCTTAGTTGATTTTTACTGTTCATGTTCTTTCAGCTTCCCACACAACCACCAGTACCAGACTGTTTCTTCAGCCCTGAGCTCTTACCCCTGCATAGCTCTCTTTGGCTGGCAGACTACTGACTGAAAGTGAACTCTCTAGCTCTTTACTCCTCCTTTACTAACAGATACGTAATCCCAAGTAGCCCTAGGTTGCACACCAAGAATCCTAACAGTTCTATTTCATAGCATAACTAACTTGGCTACATCTACACAGCATTTCTATCTTATATAATATGTATCACTACAGTTAAATACTCTTTAAATTAATAACCATCATTGTACTGGGACACTTCACATTAATACTCACGTGGTACATTAGGGGGTGTAGTCACCCCACTACAAAAAAAACTGAGTACACACTTTTTTATTTTATTGGGGTAAACATGTGGATTGAGAATGGGACAACCCCTTTAATTATATTAGCTTGCTGTGCAAGCTGATACAGTTAAGAGTGACAGTCCCCCTTCATCGGTAGCTATGCTCCTGCAATGAAGGTCATTGTAGAGGCTTTTTTCACCAGAACCAGAGCAGTTATCCCACTTCTGACCCTGAGCAAAACGTCCTTTTCTAATCAATCAGCAGCAAGAGAGTTATGTATTATCATGTTTTTAGCAAACTACATAGTGCTGTTATTGGTTTAATACTGAAGAAGGTAATTTGTTGACAGACTTCCTCTAATATCTAACTGGGGCTTTATTTAGCATATAGACCAGGTGTGTTTTCATTGTTACAGTATTCATAAATTTATAATTTACAGCTTGATTTGAGTTGCCATTTTTCATTTTCTTCTATTGAAATTAAATGCATATTTATCTATGAATTTCTTGGAGCTCCAGGTGACTGATTTTACATTGTAAATACTTATTTAATGTTGAACTTTTAACTCACATCTCTGCTGAACAACACTTCATGCATTAGTGAAATCTCATATTCCACATTATTAATGCTGAAATAAAAATCACATGTCGTGAAATATTTTCCCTTGATCTCTATTACTGATATCATACTTATTAGGCCAGTATAAGAACAAATATTCAAATAGTGCAATTGTCACTGTACTCACTATAATAAATTATTAGTGTGATTGCAGTACCTAAAGTTCACCTAAATAATACAAATGCTCTATAATAGTGATATTTCCTCCCACAACTGTAATTTTCTGCTTTACTGACCTTTGACTATCTGGCTAAGGGGCCTTTCACATCAGCGTTTCTGCTGATGTGCAGCAAATCCGGCAGATTTACCGCATCTGCTGGATCTGCCGCCTAACGGCCGCACTTGTGCCGCCGATCCGGGCAGCCCCATGCATTGCCTAGGGGGCTTGCAGTCCGGTGCGGCAAGTGTCGTTAGGCCGGATCGCCCGGATCTGGCACTTGCGGCCGCGAAAAAAAAAAGTGTTTTTATACAAGGCCACAAGTGCCGGATCTGCCGTATTAGGCAGAACCACACTTGCCGCACATAGACAATGCAAGGGGCTTGCCGGATCTGGGCTGCAAGTCGGCCGTTAGGCGGCCGATCCGGCAGATGCAGCGCCACCTGCCGGTTCGGCCGCAAACATCAGCAAAATGCTTATGTGAAAGGGGCCTTACATTAATGTTTTGCCATTTTTAAATTTTCCATATGACTCAAGCTTTAAGGGGAAGTTTACAACTGCTCAAACATTAATAATGCTTTTATGTAAACCTGGAAAAACACAAGTAAAGATTTCTTGCTTCTACATTGTTAATAAACTGCTTTTGTATCAAGTGCAAAATAGATGAAGTTCACTGGAAATTCCTTTAAAAGCATTTGACAGAATACTAGTAAAATGCTCATCATACTTTTAAGTATTGTTAAGTATCTTTGCATGAGTATAAAAGGTATAGACAAAAAATGTGCAAGTGGGGAGAGGGAAGAGGTGGCTCACCGGAATACGAGTCGAACACAGGTCCAGGAATCAAGTGTCTGGATCCACCAAAGCCATAGAAAGTAGAAAGAAATTCCAGGACCAAGCTTTTCTTCAGTCCTTAAGATCCAATCTTTATTAAGTAAAATATAATCACCTTGACGATGATTTTAGTATATACTAGATGGTGGCCCGATTCTAATGCATCGGGTATTCTACAATATGTATGTAGTTTATTTATGAAGATTTAAGAGTAATGCAATGCGAAGCTGGGTTTAAATCCCGCGCCAATATCGCTGATTGGTCGCAGCCGGTCGGGCGCGACCAATCAGCGAAGTGTGATTCAAATCCTGCATCAATTTGCAGCTGGATTGTGCCTGTCATTCTTTGGTCGCGGGCGGCTGGCGCGACCAATCAGCGATGCGGGATTTCCGTTACAGACAAACTGACAAAATTAGACGATTATATCATAGATACCTACAGCAGTGCCAGTGTTCAGAGTTGTTGGTGTACAGCAGTGTCAGTGTGCGGCAGTGTGGGTGTGCGGTGGTCTGGGTGTGCAGTAGTGTGGGTGTGCGGCGGTGTCTGTGTGCGGTGGTGTAGGTGTGCGGCGGTGCGGGTGTGCGGTTGTGTGGTTGTGCGGTGGTGTGGGTGTGTGGCGGTGTGGGTGTTCGGCAGTGCGGGTGTGCGGCGGTGGCCCCCCTCAGTTTTCACCCGTTCCAGGCTTCTGTCCAGCCGCCGCTCACCCCAGCATGTCTTCTTCTTCCTCCAGCATAGACGTCAGCAATTCCAAGGCCTCGGGGGGTGGAGTTAACAGGGGGCATCATAATGGGCGTGCCCAAGCACATTGCCCTGATGTTGTGCGTGTGTCTTCAGTCACGGCCATTACGACACCCCCTTTAGTAGCTCCACCCCCCCACGGCCTTTGAATTTCTGAAGTCTATGCTGCGAAATGAAGAAGAAGAATGGTGGGGTGAGCGACGGGGAGATGGAGCAGCGGCAGATGGAGCATGGAGCAGCTGTCGGGAGGGAGCGTGGAGCGGGTGAGCAGCAGGCGGGAGACTGAGCAGAGGGTGGCCGAGAGACTGCGTGGACTGCGACTGTTTCTCTGTAACGGAAATCCCGCGTTGCTGATTGGTCGCAGCAACCAATCTGGTGCCAGAATTTCATTCTATTTTCATAGACAAAATATATGAATAATAATAATAAAAATGATAAATAATAAAGTAATTGGCAAGTAATTGAAAAATAAAAATATTTCAAAAGTGACTAAGTATGCTACTACTAATAACAATATACATTAATTCCAAAATCAGATTCTTTCTTTGTGTGTTTAATTAATCTATGATTTTTTTTATTATAATAATCCAGAAGATAATGGATTTAAACAGGTTGTCCAAGACTTTAATATTGAGGAATCGTCAATGTCTCATTATTGGAGGTGCATCACCAGGCACCCATGCAGATCAGCTATTCCTAGTGCTGGCGATGGCCAGAACTGCTTCAGTTGTAGAGCTGAAAAGCACATTTCTGTCAATTATATAATGGCCATAGCTGGATACTAAGTACTAAAGACTAATATTTGAAACAATACGGTTTGGATGTGTACTATCCTGTCGTGGCCACTATTCTTCTAACGGAGCAGTGCTATGCAGGCGAGCAACTGAGCTGTTCTGGCCAGCACCATGAACAGCTGATCTGTGTGGGTGTCAGGCAATGCACCACTATCAATTAGACAAAATAGGTCACCAATGTTAAAGTCCCAGACAACCCCTTTAAGGGTCTGTATTTATAAGGCTGGGGTTCCACATAAGCCCTCAGTCCGTTTTTGGCTTCAGTTTTCTCATTTTTTTTTCTAAGTCCAAAAACTGACAGAAAAACGGATTGGGTGTAATAAACACCCTGTCCGTTTTTCTATGGAGCTCCAAACATTGCCCTGTCCGTTTTTGAGTCAAAAACGTTGCATGCAACGTTTTTGGCATCAGTTAAAAAACGCATGCGTTTTCATGCGTTTTTTTTAACATGGGGCCCTATGGGAAACGCATGCGCGAACGCATGCAAACGCGCACTTGCGTTTGCGCATGCGTTCGCACATGCGTTTTTTTCATGAAAATTCCAAAAACGTTCAGGAGTGCAGGAGGCTCAAAAAGCACCCAGAAAAAAACGGATTGGTGATGAAAATCACTTCCAAAAACGGATTTCTATGTGTGACCACAGCCTCACACATAAGCCCTCAGTCCGTTTTTGGCTTCAGTTTTGTTAATTTTTTTTCTAAGTCCAAAAACTGACAGAAAAACGCATTGGGTGTAATAAACACCCTGTGCGTTTTTCTCTGGAGCTCAAAACATTGCCCTGTCCGTTTTTGAGCCAAAAACGCAGTAAACAGCGTTTTTGGCATCAGTTAAAAAACGCATGCGTTAACGCATGCGTTTTTTTAACATGGGGCCCTATGGGAAACGCATGCGTTAACGCATAGCACATATAGGCATCTGCGTTAACGCATGCGTTAACACATATGCGTTTTTCATGAAAAAATGACTAAGTCCCAAAAACGTTCAGAAGTGCAGGAGGCTCAAAAAGCACCCCAAAAAAAACGGACTGGTGATGAAAAGGACTTCCAAAAACGGATTTCTATGTGTAACCCTGGCCTAATTTAAATATTAGGCTGTGGTCACAGTACCATTTTTCACATGCATTTTTGGAGACCTGCGTTTTCAAAAACGCATGTAAAAAACGCACCCATAGGCCCCCATGTTAAAAAACGCATGCCCTAATAGCCAAAAAGCATGTGTGACTGTCCCATGCGTTTTTGGAGCATATCCAAAAACGCATGCGTTTTTGTAGAAAACGCATGCGTTTTTGTAGAAAACGCATGCGTTTTTATAACATGGGTTCCTATGGAAAACGCATGAAAAACGCATGTACAGTTAGTACCTTTTAGTGCCATTCAAAAACGCATGCGTTTCCCATAGGAGCCCATGTTAAAAAAACGCATGCGTTTCCGGAAAAACACATGCGTTTTTTTAACATGGGCTCCTATGGGAAACGCATGCGTTTTTGAATGGCACTAAAAGGTACTAACTGTACATGCGTTTTTGCATGCGTTTTCCATAGGAACCCATGTTATAAAAACGCATGCGTTTTCTACAAAAATGCATGCGTTTTTCAAAACGCTCAAAAAAATACTACAAGCACTATTTTTAGGTGCAGATTCAAAAACGCACCCAAAAACGCAGGGAGCCATCAGAGACCTTAAAAAACTCATGCTGACATGAAAAACGCATGTAAAAAAGCATGCGTTTTTAAAAGGCACTAAAAAAACTGTGACCACAGCCTTACTGAACAAAAACCACCCGTATGTGCCTGATTTTTTGTGAGGCCAGGTCACATCATGTATGTGTCTTCAATCCTGACTCAATTAAGAGCTTCCCTTTGATTCCTCAGAAAACATGATTCAGACTTACCAACAAAGAAGTTTTTCACTTCCATTAGGCAAAGTCAAAAGTATGAAGCTTTGGAATCTGCCCTATTGAAGTCTAGAATTTTTTAAAGATTCAGGTGGATGTGAGAGTCATGAACAGGTACACAACTGTAATGTGAGCCAGGCTGATAAGATAAAAGGAGCAGTACTTGATCACATGATAGCTACAAGATACATTTTACATAGCACTTTTTTTTATTAAAGTATTTGTGAAATGAAAAATGATACAACTCCAATTTTATAGTTGTTTTTTTTAACTACTAAAACATCAACTTCTACACACTTACAGAATGAAATATTTTATCTTCAAAGAGCTTATACATTGGTCATAAGCAGAATGCCAACATTTGCACCGATCTTGTAAACCAAAGGTTTTTCATGGTCTAATAATTTAGTCCACAAAGACAAGTGCTCATCCGCATGTGACCACTGTGCCCTTGTTCTGAATTGTATATTGAAACAAAAGTAAAAGAGGTTTCTAACAATTTATAAGTGCATAAATCAGCCATAAAATTACATTAGAGACTGTACAACAAAGCAATTTACTGCTTCAAGACATTCTTTGTATTATCACTTCCAGAGAGATTCATTAGTCTAAGTAATTGAGTAGTTGGGTAATATGAGTGAAAGTGTACACTAAATACAGATTACATAGATTAAAGCAAGTACAGACAGATGGTAAATGTTGAATTTGCACATTAATGTATAATGTCATCCAACTTTCCCTAATTTCATAGATTATCCTTTGCTTTAAGTACTTACCCAGCCATGTGTGGGATAAATTACTGTACTAGCTCAAGATAGTGGATAATATTCGCATTCCGCATCATACATCAGTTTGGGTTTATGGTCAGGGCCTCATAGATTGCTTTCTACAATGGGATTTCCAGGTGCTCTGGTGCCCACAGTTGAAAGACCAAAGCAGCTCTTCTCCCATTGTCCAGGAACATATGGATGGTTGATAACCCTGGTTACCACCCACTATTCTTGAAATGTTGCGAGTGTTCAAAGGTAACGAAGATGGAAAGGGCAGGGGAAAAGTAGTTAATATTTTCATTTTGTTCATTTTGACCACTTTTGTGTGACACATTGCATTCATGTGGTCACGGCTTGCTGCGGGCAAGCAATCCAATGTAAGGGGCTACATTTTACTCAATTCATCTTCTCTTCTTCTAACATTGTCTATATTTATAGAAGGTTATATGGTCCTCTAACACAAGATATAGCGTCGGCAATGGTATTTGTTACTATTGTTACAGAGAACACATGGACCGTTATTGTGTTATTATGAAACAGCTCAGCTATTTAGTCCTTATAAATCTACTGCCCACCTTGTAAAACACTGGTAGAGAATGGAGGAGCATAAAGGAATGGAAAGTACAGTCGGGCTGAATAATGAGATATGAAATGTCCTGTACTTGGAAGGCAGAGTATAAATAAGCAAACAAATTACCGGTAGTCAGAGTACAAGAGGTCACAAAAACAAGAGAGAAGTAACAAAAGCTTGGACACATAACTGTATGTGAGATTAGCTATCAAAAGCATTTCAGCTCTAGGCACAAAAAAATAATATAACAATTACATACTTTGCATGCCATATTGTGAGTTAATGTTTCTCTCCTGACTCTAATTCTAGGTTCTCTAATGGCCGCTTTATACGGCACGATATCGTTGTCCAACAAAGATAAAAAATCACGTGGTTCGTGCGTTGCCGCCGCTATCGTTCGTGAGTTGTGTGGTGTAAATGAGCAATGCGATGCAAGAACGATGCCAAAACGATATCGTTGAGGAATTGTGCAGGCTCTTCAACTGCCCGATATTGGCTTGACGATCTGGCAGGATCATGCTGTGTCACAGCGCAACTACGATTTGGAGCACAACTTCCCCTATTCACTCCCATGTTAAATGGTCGTTCCCTGGGTCGCTCATACACAGCGCAAAGGAGGGGGCATAGACATCGCAGTTGAGTAGCCTGCCGATATCTCCCTGTGTAACATCTCCTATGCGATCTTCGACTAGTGCCAAAAACGTGCGCGCTCCCGTGCCGCTGTATCCAATATCGGAACGATATTGGGATGTGTAAAACAGCCATAAATCTAGGGCTGTTTGCTATTTAAACCCCTGAAACTCTAACTTCCACAGCTAGTCAATAAGTTCAGCTTACAAAGTTTGTAGACCTCTTTTAAGTGCAGCTTGTGTTATCCTGATTAAATAGTTTTCTGAACTCATATTGTATTTTGACTATAAGTTTGCTTTTTGATTCTGACCCTTGATTACCCTTCTTGCCACCAGCTGGCCCTAGCCGAGGGGTTCATATGTAAGTACAGATCTCTGTACAGAGGTTAAAGAGTGCAAGTTAGGGCAACCAGAGGGATCTGGTAAGTGGAGAATCTAGCATAAAGCTTGCCAGTGGGGGCATTCTTTACAGTGGCCTATGACAATGACAATGTTTTAACATTGGAGCTAACATCTAGCCATTAAAGAAGTGTTATTAAAATGTGTGTGAATCCTGCTTAAGTTAGGTACTAAATTTATTGTGTCACTTTATATTTCTCTGTTGCACTCAATGTTAGGTAGAATTCACACATCTCACAGTCCAAGTATTGAAAGGCCATGGGTCTCCTGACCCAAACTAAACAGCTCCACAGGCATATATGTCGAGTTTGCGTCAAGAGAACTGTGAACAGTCTGCACATCATGGTTCATACGTGGACCCAGTGACATCATCTGAAGCTCATGGACTCCCGTTGCGAGAGCTCCAACGAGACCCCCAATTATTACAAGTCTTTAATAGTATTAGTCTTTTTCCATAGGCCAAAGGGACTAGCCCACTAGGTGACTGCAACCCCTGCACCTGTTGTAGATATGCCCCTGCTTGGACCAGAAATGCTGGATGTTTGAAGCCTGAGGTTTTTGGACCCATATTCCATTTAAGCAGAACATGCAAAGTAAACATATATTTTATCTGCATTACAATCTTTGTTACAGACGGGACATATAAAACAAATAAGCTCTATTATTTTATTTGTGTATGAAACATACTCTTGTAGAAAAGGACATGATCCAAGAACAGATCTAAAAAGGGTTGTATAAGCATCATGTATTATTATTAATGCAGCAGAGCCTAGACATACTTGAAAGATTAAATAGTCAATCCTGAACCACTGACTTCATTTTTTTTATATATTAATGTTTTTGCAGTGAATATAATATTTTTGCATATTGGGTTTTAATAGGAGCAGAAGCAAGAGGTGTGTGTGATAGATGAAACACCAATAAGGTTATTAGCAGGAATATGGTTTTACCAACTAAACACTTAATTTGTCATTTACAGCAATGTGATATACACCTGGGCTTGAAATGTATCTGAAGACTCTTAGCAAACATTTATCCTACCAGGGTTTAAAAGAACAGAAATTTGAATCTTTTTCTTTTGGGCATATCTATGATAGTAATATGTACATTATTCAGCTTTATTGATGTCTTCCCGCAGTTGTAGACCATAATGCTATAATGCTCAAGTACAACATTTAGTAGCATGATAAAAGTCAGAGCACAATCTTTTCCTTATATTGACTGTCTTTTATTACACATGAATAAATATCACCAATTCACCATAATTTACACTTATTTCATGGAAGATTTATTTTTTCACAGGAAATATACACAGCATTTTCTTTGATTCTGAGGCCAATAGCAGTGATTTGAAGTAACCAATAATCATACAAACTTAACAGATCTTTTCCAATACTATAATATTAATGGCCTTTCCTTTTTGATAAGGTCTTCAATATTTGAATAACAGTATCTAAATATGGCACATGTAATAACTGGCTGAAAAATTAGCAGTAGCACTATAGCATACACCATGCTTTCTTCATTGTTTACCCATTCACGGTACTGTATAAATAGTGATGACTTTTCTTGATTTTGCAGCTTATTCCTATTTACATGAATGACTCTGAGCAGCAGTGAACTGCATGTAAAATTTTTAGTGGATACCTTAAGAGTCTGGTGGCATGGAGCTGGACAAAAGACAGATGCAAGGTTCTGAGTTCAATGCTATATTTACACACGTGCAGCAAGGTAAAGGACAAGGTGCATGTAATGGTGAAGACAAAAAGTGATGTGGGCAAAGTTTAGAAAGTCTTGCAGGGAATAGTACACTAACACAGCGCGACCGGCAACTGAAATAATCTTTGCAGAGAGACAGCCCCGAAACTAGCACAGTGCAGTGTGGTTTAACACACAAGTCCAGAACAGTCCAGTGAACCATATTGCAATATAAGTCACTACGCCAAACACAAATAGCAGCAGCAGCTTACATAGGGTAGAGCAGACTGTTGGAAAACAGGCAAACTGGTGCAGTCCTTCACAGGTCAAGGCTTATAGATGGAGGTAACTGGAGTAAAGGCAAGGCCCAGACGAGCAGATTAGTGGAAGCAGATGGACGAAGAGCAGATCTGGAGTAGCTAGCAAAAAGTACTCAGGCACGGCCTGAATGGGGAACTGAAACTTAAATAGGCAGGACAGGAAGGTAACACATGGTCATGATGTTGATCCACAGATGCCATCTTGAATAAGGGCAACGAAAAACAAAAGGTTTAATGGAAAAGCCAGAATCCTGACACTGTATTAAATAAAACACTGTTGAGTGCTACGCAGACATTTCCATATAGGGTATTCATGTACAGCAACGTGAGGTGGTAGTAGTGGTTTAAGGATGGACTCTATATGTCACGGCACCCCACATGTAAACCATGGTCCTGTAGGGTGTGTGGACTTGTGTAGTGTCGGCCATATCTCTGAGCAGCCCACAAGTTGCCATTGTCTTTGGCAGAACAAGATGAGATAGCGGTTCAGACTGTGATGGAGAGCACTAGTTCAATTTAAACCACAATTATTTACTCAACAGTTTACATGTTTCTTTAATTACAACTTTACATGTGAGATAGCAGGCACATATTTTAAAGATAATTTAAGTTCTACAGCAATTAATCAGACACAGGTCTCGTTCCCACTGGGTTGTTCCCGTTTTTTCTGGTTCTGTGAGCCCCAGCACAACCTAGCACACTTTGGGATAGTCATTATTCTGTATACATGGCTCCACATCTCTTAGCCTGATAGAGGAGCAGGTACACATATGACCACTAAGATTAGAGCCTCATGCTCCCAGACACTTCCATGTGGATGTCTCTTTTCCCTGTAGGGGAAGGAGTTAAAAGATTTGCCATAGAGTCATTGAGGGCCATTTCTCTCACAGACACTAGAGGGAATTTTGCCTTGGAAAACTGACTTAAATCACAATCCAGTCCATTGTAAACTATTATCTCTTAGGCTAGGGATCTTGCCTGTATGATCCCATTCTCTGGACCCTCTCTGGCTTGGTGCCACATTGCTGGATGATTGTTTTCTAGTTATGATGGTGTCTCTAAATCTGTCTTTTGGTCATCACTCTCAGACCAAGGTAATGTATCTCACTTTGGGCTCTATATTCTATCTGCCTTAAGTCACCTACTACTTGCAGCTTTGATAACTTCTCAGACTGTTAGTCCATTTTATGCAATCAATAAAAAGTTATGCAGCACCCTATCACTCAGACTAAGGGTATATGTTCTTACCCCTCCGGCAGCGCACATCCCTCCAACTGAGTGAGGCTGATTTTAATTGTGCTATATAATGTGGGTTGATCTGTTACACTGTATGCTTGACAAAGGTCCAAAATGGTGAACCAAAACATTGCACTTTAAGATGGTGGAATAAAGAACTTTGTTTTTGGAACATACCGATTGTGTGGAGCGCTGTCTTACATTGAAATCTATGTACGTCCATACTAGTCACAAGCAGGCTTTGTCTGAAGTCTAGAATTAAATTGTCACTTACTCTGAGGACAAACTTCTCCCTTTGTTGGCTAATTCAAACACTTAAATAGTTCTGACACTGTAGTCTTTTTCTGGGCAAAACTCTCTTACTAAACCTCTTATATATAACATGCTATACCCTATATTAAACATCACTAGACATCATATATTGGGCATACACCGTACACTATTGTACTTCACATTATACATTACATACAAAGATGCATGACATATTTCATATTACAATACAAAAGTGTGATTGGTATCCTTAGGGAGTAATGTAATAAGTTATTTGTAGCTGTTTGCTTACAAAAAAACATAGTTCAAATATATTGTTCTTCAACAAAAATTTGAAGGTCCAAAAAGTCTACAAGGGAAGTAGATAGTTTTGAGGTAAGACAAATGTTTCAAGGACTGTCATTAAGCTTGGAAACTTATGCTTGGCATTCTTTTAAAGTACTTGTTCAGAAATAAAGGATGTCATCAATGAATTTTAACCAATGTAACACTTGAAAATGATATGAAATTGATATGTAATTCATCATACAGATAGACATGTGTCTTCTCCCACCAACCTAAAAATAGTTTGGCATATGAAGGGGCACAGCAGGCATCAATAGCTGTACCAGAAACCTGACGGAATAGTTTTTGTCAAGTACCAAATGTAAAAGGTTCAACAAAAAAAGAGTCATGTGTCCTGTCTCCCGTGCTGTGCAAGTTAAAAAAAATATGCAATATTCCATCCCTTAGATCCAAATCCTGATTAATGCTTGTGTACAGAGACTCAACATCCATAGTACCTAAGATTGTATCTGGATTGATGGGGACAGTCCATAGTTGTTGAATCAGATGGGAAGAATCTTTCACATATGAATTTAATCTCAACACCAGAGGTTGCAGGAAATGGTCAAGGTACATAGAGAGCCATTCAAAGTGACTCCAAATTCCAGCCACTATTGTTCTACCCAGTGATTGTTGTGGAGACTTGTTTACCTTGGGGAGCATATAAAAGGTAGGAATCACTGGATGATGAGTGGAGTGAAAATCATTAGTCTTTTCCGTGATGATAATCCATTGAAAAGCTGTAGGGAGCAAAAAATCTATTGGGTGCATTGTTAATGTCACTACACACAGTGTCAAAAAGATATGTGGACAACCATGAACAATGATAAAGAGGGAGTGGTTTGTGATGGTAATCTCCCTGGAAATGACATCCTCTTACCTGAACTGGTATCATTATTAGAAATGAGCGAACTTTCCCCAAATATGGTTGCCAATTTCAAATTCGGCACGAACGTTGACGATTCAGTTCATGATCGGAAATCCTGATCAATTTACTAAAAACTATGTGGACGTGGTTTGGCTAGGCGGAAATGTTCGAGATTTTAAAATGTCCCTAAAATTTCTCTTGAAGGTCTGGGGTCAAAACGCTCCCCAAAAGACCCAGTAGCTGAGAACACCCCTAACAGAAGATTAAGTGAGTTCACAGCCATCGGATTTACTGGCTTATTTTAACCTGTTGAATTTAATGGAGAAAGTTCTAAAGCAACCTTGAGCTTTCAGGTGTTGGGACACCTGCAGGATGCAAATTTTTGGAACAGTGCCAGATGTGGCAGCAGCTGTGAAATCCAGGAGCCTTTAAATATACTTTAAACATCCCTTTAAGAGAGCGTCTTGAAACTGTGCCATCCCTTTATTTCATTTCCTTCCATATGTTTAGAATATAGATTTTTAACATTTGCATAAGTGTGTTATTATAGCATTACTCTTGGACCTGTCCGTGCAGTGCCCATCTAGCATTCTAGATTAATTGGTGGTGCGCTAAAAAAATAATTTTCTTTTTCTTATTTTTCCTTCAAATATGTAATGATTCAATAATCAATACGCCTAAGCGCAAGCCCAGGTGTTACATGTTGCATTGGGAATGGTATTTGTTAGTCAGGTGCCTTCTGCAGCCCACCCCATGGAGAGCCTAATGAGGAACTAGACAACAAGATTGGGCAAACATTAATATCCTTCAAACGATTGGGTCCTGGTGCTGGAGGATGTGAGACTGTACACAAAGAAAAGAAGCTTCACTGCGGAGTCCGGCGGCACCTTGGGATTGCAACACCAAGTACCATGTGGCTGCAGTCTGCACTTTGGAGACCTAATGGATCCACCACAAGAGATGCCTGCCTGGTGGACCTGATTTTCCTCCCCACCCTAGGTACCATGGGTGCTTCACCACAACTGGAGCAGCCCGCTGAGTAGATACCCGAGCTACATACATGAGCTGGAGTATGACGACACTCCAGTGCTGGTCCTGCATGTCTGAAAAGGTCCCACCAGAATGGAGCTTAGAGTCAGGAGGTGAGCTGTTCCATATGTCAGTTGGGACAACCACAGATCAGAGGCAGGATCCTGCAGCATGCCTGGCCTTATTAAACCTGCAGCCGGTGCTGCAGCTGATGGATCAGCAAATTAAGGAATAGGAAGAAGAGGAGGTAATAATGGCAGAAACTCCTGTTTCTCTGCCTTCTGTAGCAGCCCCACCAGAGGTCTTTGACTGGGATAATGCCATGAGGGGCCACCTAACCCTTCTCAAAAAGTATCTTTATAGGCCTGAACCACCCTGGCCCTCATGATTTCTGGAAGAAATTAGGCTCTCAGATGTCCTCACTTGAGAGTGTTTGCAGGGGCCTAAGTGTAATGCCTTTGAGAAGCAATGTACCTTGGGTTGAGTAGCAATCTTTTTCCAGAAGAGAGGGTTTGGGCTAGCGAATGTGTAACAACAGGTGCAGAACATGAGACCTGCATGCCTGCATGCTGGTCAGAGGATCTCCAAGTACTTAGCACAGGAGAAGAGGCAGTGGTGTCACCCACAGACACTTATTGTGAACCCAGGCGTTCGGCCCACCTAGTCAAGTGCTTTAATGGTATGTGACTGAGCATGCTGGTGTTGTTCAAGCTGGTGGTGGTCAGGTCCTTGCTCACCTTGGTTCAGCACAGGTGGCAAATGAATATCCGTAATGATGAGCGAGTGTAATCGCTACTATTCTCTACTGACACGGTAGTACAGTATTCATGATACTCGTTACTCGGCAAGAATCGCTCATGCTCGTGAGTGATATGTGGATCGTGAACGATCTGACACAAATTGACAGCTCCCTTCAGTTCACAAAGTGAGCTGGCACCTTGGTGAGAGCAGATTGAATATTAGGCTCTCTCTGGGGGGCATGGTGTTTTAGGCAGTGAAATCGTAAAAAAAACCACTCTCCCACTCTGTCCTGGAAAGACTCGTCTTATAGTTGGAAGTGTGTTGGCAGAGCCTATCACTAATTGACTAACATTAGACTCGCTATTCAGATGAATATGCGAGTATTAAAAAGTACTCGTTACGAGTATAACAAGTGCAAATATTTTGCTTCTCGCTCATCACTAATTATCTGCACTTCCTTTAAAAAGCACCAGACTTGGAAATACTTTACCCTTGGCCTAGGAACTTGTCACATGTGGGTTCTATGGGGAACAGTTGCCCTACTTTTCCTCTGGCCATCCAACTGCCTCTTCCTGACTGTTATGGTACGTCACCTTCCAAGTGACTTCATGGACTTCATCGTTCACCACATTGTCTTCCACTTTTGCACTCTGGTTCTCCTAACTTGTTGACTAAGTGACATCCCTTGTTGGTTACTGTGTCTCATCATAATCTACCTCTTAAGTAGAGAGGAGCAAACACCTCAGTGTTCAAATTCGGCTGCATTCTCCGAATGCGGGTTGTTCGCCGAATCGTGTTGAGTGGCCAGATCAGGTCACTGATTGTGAGGCATTGCTATGGTGACCAAATCAGCTGACTGCGCTAGAGTGCGTGGTCATCTGATCTTATCACCAAAGCAATCGCGTAACCTTATGCGGTGACCTGACTTGGTTACTACCATGTTTCCCCGAAAGTAAGACACTGTCTTACATTTTTTTACCCCAAAAAGTCCCACTATGTCTTACTTTCGGGGTATGTCTTATATTGGGAAAATAAATGTCGATTTTTGTTTTAACCATAAAATACAGCCCCCAGCAGTGTGGTATACAGCAACCTCCCCAGTGGTATATACAGGCCCCAGCAGTGTTACAGCAGCAGCCCCAGTGGTGTATACAGCTGCAGCGCCCAGTGATGTATACAGCTGCAGCGCCCAGTGTTGTATACAGCTGCAGCCCCAGTGGTGTATACAGCTGCAGCCCCCAGTGGTGTATACAGCAGCAGCCCCCAGTGTTGTATACAGCAGCAGCCCCCAGTGGTGTATACAGCTGCAGCCCCCAGTGGTGTATACAGCTGCAGCCCCCAGTGGTGTATACAGCTGCAGCCCCCCCCATGAGTATACAGGCGCCCCCCCTTGCTGCCACCAACCTGTAAAGTAAAATATCATTCTACTTATCCCTGCTGGCGGGACACCAGCGGGACACCAGCGGGACACCGGCGGGGATAAGTAGAATGATATTTTACTTTACAGGTTGGCGGCGGCGGCGGCAGCAAGGGGGGGGCACCTGTATACTCATGGGGGGTGGCTGCAGCTGTATACACAATTGGGGCTGCTGTTGTATATACCGTGTTTCCCCGAAAGTAAGACAGGGTATGCCTTACATTACCCGACCCCCCTAAAACCAGCACCCTACTTTCGGGGAAACACGGTATGGAGACCAGATCAGTGATCTCCGTTCCCGGTGTATGGTGACTTGCTGAGGTAATCTGAGGTCACCATTGAGGTAAGCATTGTGGCTTACCTAAACAGTGACCTCAGTGACCTCAGTGAGTTGCTGCACATCCTGATCGGAACTCACAGCAGGGTCATTCTGTGACTGGAGGCTGTGATGACGATGTTATATTCTTCATCACAGGCTCCATTGAACAAGACATTGCAGAGGATCTGAGGACGGGTGTAAGAGTGAGGGCCCCTTTACACGCGGCTACATTTCTTGGGTGGCTACAGGTAACTTACTGGTTGCAGTGAAATCATGGAGACAAGGTTCTATCTTGTTGCTGTGTACAAATGGAATAATCTCTCCATGATTTCACTGCAACCAGTAAGTTACCTGTAGCCACCCAAGAAATGTAGCCGCGTGTAAAGGGGCCCTTTGGGATTAATAAAGCTGGTGTCGCTAAATGTATTTGTGGGTTTTTTTCTAATAAAATTTTGTTTTCTCTGTGCTGTGTCTTCTTTACTATTTACTTGAAATTCTTAATGGCTGGAGCTAACTTTGCCCGACATTAAGAATTTAGAGCTTAATTCCAGCCGGTAATACAAAGCTGGTAGTAACCTAATATCCAATATTCCATCGCCACCAGGGCCGCTGGGTGAGTATGGTAAAATGCCTGGAAAAGGCACTGTGATGAATGCGCCATTTTTCGAGGTGGCTGTGGGCTGCTATTCTTTAGTGTGGGGGGCCCTAAAAAGATAGGTCCTCACCTCACTGAGAATACCAGTCTTCAGCTGCCTAGTTTTACCTTGGCTGGCAATTAAAAATAAGGCAGAGCCCTACACATTTTTTTTGTCAGCCAAGGTAAAAATAGGCAGGTGGGGGTTGCAGGTCATAGCTTCCACATTTATCTGTGCTGAGACTGAAAAATACATCCGATCCCTACTCATTTTTTCCCATTATTTACTTTACACCCTATGACCTCAGGTTGGTTGTCATACACTAATATGTATGACAACCAAGCACAGACACCATCTAGATTGTAAAAATGCAGTCTAATTGCAATAGCCAATCACAGACTCTCTCACAGAGCATGAGCATCTGTATTTGCCTGTTGCCCAGTCAGTAAAGTGAATATGCCGAAAGGTTAATGGTGAGTGAGAGGAAGTGCAGGAGAGCAGATTAGGAAGCAAGCAGGCAGTGGGAGGACGGTAAGATGATCTGTGTCTGTCTGTGTGTATGTGTGTGGCATAACATACGGTAGATGTTATGCTTCTCTCCTAGTTAGGGGCGCTTATCTCTACTCTTAAGACAATAATTGCTGGTCCCAACCGTCGTTTTCTTCTGACCGTGGCTGATCAAATATTTAAGCATCACTACACATGCTCTCCTCATGTCCCTCTTGAAATGTCCAGAGCGAGAGGCCAGAATCAATAAATGGAAATGTAAAGAGCTCCTTGGAGTGTCTGAGTGTTGGATCACTTGTCTCCTGGGATTTGACAATTTGACATGTGTTAGGTCCCATGGCACTGCTCCACAGCTCACCTTCCCTGGCTCTGCATCCTCCGCTGCTCCGCCGGTCGGGCATCCGGCATCCAGGCGTGCTGTTTCTCGGAGCCATCATCGGTTCCCCATCTTGTCTGCCGGCCACCGGGTTCACACACCAGCACACTACAATGGACAGTGTAGTGAGTGGCATACTGGGCGCGGCCGCGCTCTTCCCCTATGAATATAGGGGCCGACACGGCTCAGCCTGACACTCTCCTTGGCCAATAGCTGTCCAGCCTCCGGTATATCAGACCACCTCCACTGCTGGGAGGTACATGATTATTGTGTTAGTAAGCTTCTGCTTCTCTGACTGTTATTCAGGCCCACCTCGTGTTCTCCTCCGGTGGAACCCGTTCCAGCTCTTCTAGCCCCGGGCTCTGGTGTCTCAGATCCTTCTTAGCCTTACCGTAGTATAGGCTAACCCTATGAGCCACCCCCCTGGTACTAGCATCTGTGGTATTTAGCCCCCCTGGGCTTGCCCCTGACAATCTCTGTATAGGGGTTGGATAAACTAGGACCAGCTTACCCAGGGGAGTTTAATACCATAGCCCAGTGGGTCCACTCTAGGGCACCTCCCCCGGAAGCGTGACAACATGTTGTGAAGAAGGAGGAATGGGGTGAGGATTATGTTGTCCATACCTTGTCTAGTGAGACTTGATCATGTGAAAGACAGTTAAACATACTTAAAACATTATTTGCCACCCAACAGACCACCTGTTTGCGCTGCTCTGGCTTCAAGTGTGATGTACAACACCCCCTGCAAAGTGGTACAAAAAGCTAGGTTTCATAGATGAGCATATTTGTTGTGCTCCTGCAGCAGATATAGATTCACCTGTGTCACGGATTCGACATCTGTATGCACCATCAGCAGCACATCCTATTCTTGCTCTTACTGCACGCCTAGCATAACGTGTACCCAAACACTCCAATTCTTGAGAGTATAGAGAAGTGTTGAGCATGTTTGCTCATCAGTAGAGAATGTAGGACAATTCCAATTGGGGATAAATCTTATCGCGATGGAATGGCTTTCATGCTTTTTCATCAAAACAGTGTTTACTAAGTACTCTATATTATTTATTTAAATGCACTATTACTTTTTACTTATTTATTAACAGCAGGCTATATGCTCATTTTATTTGTATCTTAGATTTTGCTTGTTTAATGGCCAGTGTGCACATGCTCTTATACTTAGCGTGTTTGCCATCTTATAGTCCAGCTAATTTTTTGGGATTTGCTTTAGTTACTTGCATTAAGTACAGACAGGGAATGTCCCCCTATTTCTCAGCAGGGCATTTAATCAAATGCTTTCCTTCGTTGGTTGTCCATAGCCAGGACCAAGTGCTGATCTGTCCTTAGTCATATTGAGATCGGTTTTGACACATGGTAAGGTTTTAATATTAGTGAGTGTAGCACCATCCCAATTGGGGTACACTTTGCCGTGGTGGTTTGGTTTTTCGATTTTTTTTTTATCAAAAACAGTGTATACTAAGTGTCCTATGTTATTTACACATATGCACTATTGATGTTTAATTATTTATTTACAGCAGGGTATATGCTATATGTATTTTTAGCTAAAGTTTTCTTTTTCTGTGAAAACCAGGAAAACCAGTCTGTGACAGGAGTTCATAGAAGGCCTAGAGATTTTCAATGGCTGAGCCACTCCAACATTTTCATCTTCTTCTGGCAAAGCCATTCTTTGCCTATTTGGAGGTTTGCTTAGGTTCGTTGTTGAGCTCAAAGGTGAAATTCCTCTTCATCTTTAGGTTTTCTCAAGAGACCTGAATAATAATTATTTTAGTTTTAGTTTAGATTTGTGCAGACAAGGGGTTAAAATAAAGGTGGAGTCTTCATGGTCTTTTACAGGGGCTTAACGTTCACAGTCGCAGGGGTTGCAGCTGCGACGGGGCCCGGACCTATAAGGGGCCTGTGTCGCCAGCCGCCCCCTGTGCCTGCTGATCCCAGCACTGGGCGCCCTCTTCACATGGATGTGTGTCCCCGAGGACACACATCCATGTCACTGTACGGCAGCACACGCCGCTATGGGGCCCATGTGTCAGGGAGAGGAGAGGAGGGAGGGGAGGGGAGAGCTTCCTGCTGCTCCCGCCCCTCACTTCCTCTTTCATTATGCGTTCCACTGTGGAAAGCATACAGCCTCCACACTAGGAGTAGGTGCCACTTCCTGCTTTATGCAGTGTAGAGTTCCTCCTCCTGTTCTCTTCAGCAAGGAGAGGAGACCAGAGCAGCGAGGGAACGGGGAGAGGTGAGAACAGCTTTTTTTTTTATGTTAGTTAGTGCTCGGTGGCTTAAGTATTATGGGAGGAGTGGAGGGTGCATTATACTATAGGGAGAGTTATGAGGCTGCACCATATAGAGAGGTATTGAGGCTGCATATATATGGCTGCATCATATAGAGAGGGTATGAGGCTGCACCATATAGAGACACTATGAGGCTGCATATATAAGACTGCACTATATAGGGAGGCTATGAGGCTGCACCATATATAGATGCTATGAGGTTGCATATATAAGGCTGCACTATATAGAGATGCTATGAGGCTGCATATATGAGGCTACACCATATAAAAAGACTATGAGGCTGCATATATAAGGCTGCACCATATAAAGACACTATGAGGATGCATATATGAGGCTGCATCATATAGAAGGGGTATGAGGCTGCATATATGAGGCTGCATGATATAGAGAGGCTATGAGGCTGCATATATAAGGCTGCACCATATAGAGACTCTATGAGGCTGCATATATAAGGCTGCACTGTATATAGATGCTATGAGGCTGCATATATAAGGCTGCACCATATAGAGACGCTATGAGACTGCATATATGAGGCTATACCATATAGATACACTATGTGGCTGCATATATAAGGCTGCACTATATAGAGAGGCTATGAGGCTGCATATATAAGGCTGCACCATATAGAGACTCTATGAGGCTGCATATATAAGGCTGCACTGTATAGAGAGGCTATGAGGCTGCATATATAAGGATTGCATTTGCGCTGGCGCAGGGCAGGCAGAGCAGCCTAGCGCATTGAGCGCATAGATGTGAAAACACCCTTATACTTTTCCTCTGATTGTTCCACTCCTGGTTTGTGATGAGCTTGTGCGTTAAAAAATACAGCATGTGAAAGCACCCTAATTTCTTTCTTCCCTGCGCCATTTATATAGTTATACATTTTTAGGACGTCATTATCATAAATCAAAGTTCTCCACTGAATAAATGAAGATTACTTTTATTTATGCTATTCTTGAATATATGTGTACCATGAATAAATGTAGGTGTTTCTTACATGATAGCAAATAGCAAACAAAATAACTGCAAAGTAAGTAAAGACACTGCCTGCATCCACCACCATATAGAGAGGCTATGAGGCTGCATATATGAGGCTGCACCATATAGAGAGACTATAAGGCTGCACTCTATGGAGAGCTATGAGGCTGCACCATATAGAGAGGCTATGAGGCTGCATATATAACGCACTATATAGAGAGATATAAGGCTGCATTATATGAGGCTGTACTATATGGAGAGCTATGAGGCTGCATATGTGGCGCCCCACGGGTCGGAGTGCCACAAAGGGGTACTGCAACCAGACTAGCGTGTGTGGTATCCCTGTGGTCAGTGAAGGGGGAGGTTCGTATGTGGCTGTCATTCTGCATCCACACACCTAGCTCAGGGGCAAATTGGTTAAACCCATTACCATGGTAACCGGTCCCAGTGGGAGGTTATATAGGTGCGTAGTGGAGAGCGGAGAAAAGAAGCAGTAGCAAATGGGTGGAAGTAAAGTGAGCAGTCAAGGAGGATCCTTCAGGGGAACGTACAGGGAGGGCACCCAGAAAGAGCGGTGACCCAGATGAGAAAAGGGGAGCCTGAGGGTGTGTGCCAACACCCGGCATCAGACCATCTACCTACCGGTCTGAGAGAATCCCAGTTAACGGAGTGGAGTACCGACTCCAGGAGCGGTGCAGGCAAGTCTAACTCTGAGCCACCAACACTGGTCAGATCGAGGAGTGTTCAGCTTCTCGGTTACCTGTAACAGTAGCTAAACAAGGAGCCAGGACCCGTGGAAAATCCCCAGAGGTGCGGCAATCCGGAGAAGGTTCCTACACGAGCGTAGAGTTACAGAGGAGAGAGCAGGAGGTCAGGTCAGGCACCACGCAGGCCAGACTTCAACACTAGGAAAGAGAGGGTAAAGCTGAGAGAAACAGCTTGAGAGCCACAGACAAACACCCCATTCATTGGTCACTACACAGGACAGCTACCCGTGATTGTAGACCTGTTGTTAAACTTGAACGTGACCAGTAAACCCGTGCAGAGACTCAGCTATGTGTGGTGTATCGTTCTTTCCCGCTGTGAGGGATCAGACAGCTTCTCACCTGCAGAGCCACCTTCCAGTTAATATAGCATCACTGCCCTGGGGACACTGCTCTACATGCAGGGAGCAAGATCAACCGGCTACAATAACACCATTCCTAGAGGTCTGAAGTAGCGCTGGTGTTATCATCAGAGACTGCAGGTGGAATCACGAACAATACACTTTTATTATTTTTATTTCAATACTTTTCAGAGACCACCAGGGCCATGGTCCCGGGCATCGACCACTGGTGACAGGATCCAGCAGCAACACCCGGGACCCAAGTACTCCAGCCCTGGGTAAGTCACATATATAAGGCTGCACTGTAGAGGCTACACTACATGGAGAACTGAATCTGCATTATACTATATGGAGAGCTGTGAGGCTGTATTATACATTATACTATATGGAGGGTTGTGAGGCTGTATTATACTATATGGAGGACTATGAGGCTACTATATGTAGGATAATGGGGGCGCATTATAAAAATTGGATGACTATTGGGGCTACCTTATGAATGGGGGACTATAGGAAACATTATAAAACATGGAGGACTATGGGGGTATATTGTAATTTATGGAGGAATATGGGGATGCATTATAATAATTAGAGGACTATCATGGTGGGAGGAAGAAGACCATAAAAGCCATGATGGGGGACATATAATCCACGATAAGGGCCATATTCCAGGAGGAGGACCATGTATAGCAGGATGTGAGATATATAAAAGAATAAACTCCATATTCCAGTAAGATGACCATATATAGCAGGATAAGTGACATTAATATATAATGAAGGGGGAGAGGGGTCAATTTGTGAGTCTTTACAGAACTTAGAATGTTACACGGGGCCCATACAGCCGATCAACATGTGTGCGTGTCGGGGGGGCCCAGGTCTGAATTTCACATCGGGGACCACTAAACTCTAGTTACGCCGCTGATCTTTTACATGAGCAAAATCAGGAATTTTAAAATGGGTGCAGAGACTTTTTATATCTTCCACATATATTGTAATACAGCAGTATTACAGTATGTAGAATAATCTATTTGACAATTGCAGGTTCAAATTACCAAAAGGGACTAAAAAATTAAGCAAATAAAGTCAAATGTTTTAAAATATTAATAATTTAAAAAAATATATAGAAATTCCCTTCACCATAAAGAAATAAAAAAATATAAGATATACATATTTGATATTGCTGCATCTGTAAATGTTTAGCTTTTAAAAAATAAAATATATTAACCTAATAGATATCCTGCATAATGAGAAAAAAAAATCAAAACTTGAAAAAATGCTATTTTTTAGACACTGCAGCTCTACAGTAAACTAAGAAAAAAGTAATGGAAACATTCAGTGGCGGACCTTGGCCCTGGTGCAGCCATGGTGAGGAGCGGGGGGGGGTGCTAGTGGCCGTCGGCGCAGTTCGGGGGGGGTGCTGGTGGCCGTCGTCGCAGTCCGCTTTGTGGTGCTGGCGGCCGTCGGAGAGGTGTTTGCGGCGGCTCTCCTACCTGCTGAGCCGCGCCGAGTGCGCTCCTGGGAGCCGTGGGGGCAGAGGAGTGGAAGGGCGGGATCAGGCAAGGGAAGCAGGAAGCTTTCTGCTTCCCTTGCCTGACCCTCCTCTCCTCTGACAGCGGCTTACGGGGATCGGCTGGGGGCCCCCCTGCAGGCTTGAAGGGGCCCCCTAGCCGGTCGGGGCCCTGGTGCAGCTGAACCAGCTGCACCACGGTAGTTCCGCCCCGAAAACATTATTTCTACCCAAAATGCTATCAATAAAAACAACTGTTCTCACAAAAAAACAAGCCCTCAGACAACATCATTGACTGAACACATGAAGTTATATCAAACTCAGATTCAAATAGGCTTTATTGGCAGGACCTAAATACTATCAGTATTGCCAAAGCAATAAAAAAGTGTGACAAGAGAGAAGGTTGTGAGTTATGGGGATGGGTTGTAGGGGCACAATTTGGGCAATGATGGTCCATTCAGGGGTCTTATGTTCCTCTCAGCTAATGACATATGGTGACATATTGGGCAGCAATCTCCACTGTTGATTCCTCTTCCCCCAGTAGGATGCGGAGTTTCCTCTCATCGTCGTCCATGAATGGGATGTCCAGGTTGTGAATGGAAATTCTCTGGAAGTGGGAGGCCCTCACTGCTGAGTATTTGGTGCAGTGTAGCAGGGAGTGTGCCTTATCTCCAGTGCCCCCTGCTGGCAGTGCTGGCATAATCTGTTCTCCCGTGGCTTGTATGTCTGTCGGTGCCCCCCTGTTCCCACCTCCAGGCTGTGGGCGCTCAGTCTGTATAGACATAGGGTCTGGGTGTTTTGGTGTGATGTAAGCTCTCCAGATATGGGGCCAGAGTATGTATCTGTCTTGGAAAATGGAGGCCGAGGCAAACATTTTCAGTATTCCCAAATTTTTTTGTTTTACTACACAGGTTTGGTATCACTGTTATTATAGTAAACTGGATAATCATGTTGACGAGTCATTTTTGCCATGCAATGTATACAAAAAAAATATAAAAACATTCAACTTTATTTATGTAATATTGAACTTCACACATTTACCCTTCCCTGTCTCCTGGATATTTAGCTTAAAAGGTTGAAATCAAATTCTGTATTAGTAAGTAATGTCATAAAAACAAACTGATAATATTTTTGTGTTTTACCAGAAGATAATGTAACAATAAATGATCTAAGTATGCTTCATGATGAGTAATAGAACGAGTCTAAATAATGACAAATGAAGACCTGCACATATAAACACATATGCAATGAAACCATAGTCGTTAAACTACTCTGGCAAGTGATTACTATTGGCGTGCTCGTTCTGCCATCTGCTAACATTTTATTTGCATTACACTAAAGTGCAGGCCAAGAGTTTTTTTGGCTGCTTTAACAATAGATGTAGGTTTGATTTAGGGCAATCATTTTACTTACAATCTTTGCCCAGATGGCATTATTTTGTTGCACTAGTGACTTGGCTGGAAAATTAATTAATTTAATTTTGTTTTCAAATGTTTCAGATTTATGGTTTTGAGAATTAGCATACAAGATTGGAAGAGTAATGTATAGTTGCTTGCTATAGAGGCATGAAATGTTTAAATGAGTTAAGATTAAACATCACCATTTGCAAGAATGTTATGAGAGAGCAAACATGTTTTTGTTAATTGTGTATTAAATAAAGTATGGGTTCATTTACATTTCCCCCACAAATGCTTATTGTGTATACTTCTTCAAGCCGATTAACTTAAAAAACATGATTTTTTTACACTGTGTCACAGAGTGTCTATGAGCAATGATTGGTTGTGATGTGAATTTCAGTCTATCAGGGATTTTGCTAGTATGCCACTACATTAAATTTAGTTTTGTAAAAACTTAGAATTTAACAAAATTTGAGTAAACTTATGTATGGACACCTATATATGTAGTTTTTATCATTTACCATACTATCTTCAGCTAATCTAGTGAGGTGGATTCTCTAAGCCGATTCGGGGCTTGCATAACACAAATGGTTAACGCCACAGTTGTATGTTATCAGCAGACAGATGGTCAATGGCAATAACATATGCAAACAGCAGACAAACTGGAAATTGCAAGGTAGCAGTGATGAGCAGGTAAACTGGATACTTGCATGCAGAGACTGCACAATTTTGCATTGTCTGAACAGCACAAGCATTATCGATGAAGAGTTAATTATGCTTGAAGCAAACAAATGGTAATCCCCAGACATGAGCTAGGAAATAAATCCAGATAGTTTATAAATAGGCAGGTGTTTGCTGTGATGATTAGCCAGCTGAGTGAAATGGATTTTGAGGCAAACTACTGAAGTACATATGTTAAATAATGAATACTCAGCACATAGCTGTTTGAGTTGGCTTTAAAAAGGTCTTGGCTGATAATATCAAAGGACGATGTTGGGTTACTACAGCAACCCGGTGTAATCTTGCATAATGGGAGCAGGCTCTAGAGGATGGTACCCAAAAAATGGCAAGTGAGCCAAACCAGATCAGTAACTGGTATTGTGGCGCCCCGCAACGAGTGCGTCACAAGGGAGTATTGCAGCCGCAATATTCTGTGACAAAGCAGTGAAATAGTTAACTCTGAGATCCAACCCAACATGCAACACCTAGAACAGGGGACCAATCATAGGTCCTAGGGGGTGGAGTGTTAGGGTAGTGTAGGAGAACACACAATAATCTAGATAGTTGGGACCACAGAAAGAAAAGAATCTAGAACCTGACAAGAGCAGACTAGAACTTGGAGAGGAGCGGGGGCTCCGCACTCCGTGCGGGCCCCTGGGCCGTCACCGGTTGGGTGTCAGCACCTGAGGCCTTAACCACCGGGATTGGGCTTATCTACACGGGTTCCCAAAAGACTCCCGTGCCCACAACTTACAGCCGGTTCACTGGTACCGAAGCTGGCAGCAGTTCACCTCTGTCACGCGAACCAGCCCCGTGGAGGAGCAGCTTTATAGGAGCACCCCACCACCAGCCAGTTTCCAGTCTTCTAACCAGCGGTGTACCCACTGAGGGATCCAAGGCTCCCCAAAGCATCCAGAACGTACATCATGGATAGGGCATTGAAGCAGCCTCCCCGTACCCGACCTGGTATTCCTGGGCGACGCTGGTAAAAAGGAACTAAGTAGGTAGAATGGAGGAACACATGCGGATCTCTGAGGAACACTATCACTGCTGAGTCCACCCGGTCTACTACTCAACCACTGTATACCATGTACTGCCTGCTGGTTACAGTAAAGACCCGTTGCAGAGACTATCTGTGTCCGTGCTTCCTTATGAACTATCCGTCCGCACACTAAGGTAACCGCAGCTGCCGCACAACATCTTGAGCAGCTCCAGCCCCCGGGGATCACCGCTCAGCCTGTGGGGAGCGTAACATCTTGCTGCTGTCCATCCCCCGGGGGTTCCGCAGCGTCGGTAGCCCTTACCGAATCTACTCATAGGTGGCGTCACGAAGAAAAACAAATTAAAACCCCTTTAATCTGTCCCGTAAGACGTCTTCACTTTTGATCTGCACTACACCGGGCCCCACTACCGGCAGGCGCGGTCCACCCGTGACAAGGAAGGAGAAGAATCGCCTGTCTAAACCGGAGTCTGTCGGCCGCGGTGAGTCAGAAAATGGCGTCACGAACAGGATACGAGCAGGCCCGTTACCCAACGGGTATATTGTGCTTAAACTGGACTTTATTGTCTACAATTGGACTTTGTTCGTCCCTAAAAGAACTTTCCCGCCTTTACACCATTGGGTCAAGATGGCGCCCAAGATGGCGTTCCCGCCACAAGAAGCCGCCACGTGAAGCCCAGGAGTGAGTCAACCCCTTCCTCACCGAGGGAGGTCCAAAGACGAAAGGCGCCAAACTCTTTGTCCGCCCTGATTGCTCGAATCAACCATGGGGGCGGACCCCAAAGACTTTTCCCACCATTGGACTACAAAAGCCCAGAGGAAATGGGAGTGTCATAGTTAGACATACCGACAGAGGGAGAAGGCTTCTTCACCAGCTCAACCAGAACGTCTTACCGGTTGAACGGGTGTGGTTTCCCTCCAAGAAGAATGGCCAGCACGAGACTCCAAGACCTGATGCGGGAGGTCGAGGCGGAGGCCAGAGCAGCCATCAGCCAACCGGGTCCGGATCCTGCCCTTACCATAGACGGCAGTCCCGACTTCTGGCTAGAGGCTCTACAAGACCTCCGGGTGCGGTTACTAGAGACAGTGGAATGGACGATCCGTAGCTGGAGCGCGACCCTAGGCAGACGACTACACCATGCGATGCAGCAGAGCCGACCGGGTACAGCTTCTCCAAGCCCAGACGACGTCACCAGCTTCTCGACCGCCTCACCGTCGCCTACCACCTGTCCTGCTCCGTCACCAGAGCCAATAGACTGTGTCATTCCGGTGGAGGCCGCAACTCGACCCGTTCCAGCGACCAATATCGCAACCGATCCCGTTCTTGAGCCAGAGCTCATAACACGCTCCATGGAAGAACTAGATCTCTACCAGGTTCCCGCTGAGGAACCCGCGACATGTTTCACCACTACAGAGACAGTCGCCTGTTTTATCCCCGTACCGGAGGCTTCCCGTGCCATTGCCGAGGCCTACCTGGTAACTGGGATTGAAACACCTTTACCTGCGGAAACAGATGAAGAGGCAGGCAGCCTGGAAGCCCTGCAGGACGTCCCTACGGAAGGATCCGCAGCACACCACCGCCCTGTTGTACAATGGAACAAGCTTCAACGTCTTTCACCATCGAGCAGCCTGATGTGGTCATCGAGGAAGAGGTCGGAGAGGATGACGACGAGACCCACAGCACCGCTGAGGATTTCGATACCGGGTTCGCTTGGGGAGACAACAAGGAACTTCCTACCGGGCATACAGCTCGGGTACACTGGTCGGGTGCACTGCCGACACCTTCCCCTGTGCCGTTCCACCGGGTTCCAATACAGACAGCCCGCCAAGTTCAAGCTTCCCGCCAAACCACCAGCTCCATTACTCATCTCTACACCCCGAGCCGTAACGACGGAGATGTACGCCAGAGACGACGAGAGGAGTGGCAAGCCCGAGAACGCGCCAACATGGAGGCCCGTGCCGAGGCTCGCCGCCAGCCGCCGCTGCCTGATGAACTCCGCCGTGAAGGTAGAATTTCCACCTTTAACTTAAATACCGGGTGGGGGTTCGCTTGGGAGGTGGGTTTGAATGAGGAGGTGTTTGTGGGGCGCCGGGACGTTGAGTCAAACTTGCCAAGAGGACATCCCGATCGCGACCTATACCGGGGCGATATAATCACCTACGAGCGCTATGCTTGTGCAGATGGGTGGTTCGCTATCCGGGTGCGCCATCATCCTCAGAGCCAGTGACTTTAAAACTTGAACTTCCTCAATGACTCTGTTCCCGTTAATCACTGACTGTGTGATCTTGCGGCTACAGCCTGGACTCTAGCTAAAGTACAGCCGACCGCATGCCGGGTCCGCACAAAGTGATTACCTGTTTCTTTGCTTATGTCACCAAAGCATACCTTTACCTGTTTGTCATCTTTAATAAAAGTGTGTCATATATGTATAAAAATATAAAAACCTCTGTAATGTGAGTAGTTTGACGCTTGGGGACAAGCTGATTTAACCAAGGGGGAGTGTGGCGCCCCGCAACGAGTGCGTCACAAGGGAGTATTGCAGCCGCAATATTCTCTGACAAAGCAGTGAAATAGTTAACTCTGAGATCCAACCCAACATGCAACACCTAGAACAGGGGACCAATCATAGGTCCTAGGGGTGGAGTGTTAGGGTAGTGTAGGAGAACACACAATAATCTAGATAGTTGGGACCACAGAAAGAAAAGAATCTAGAACCTGACAAGAGCAGACTAGAACTTGGAGAGGAGCGGGGGCTCCGCACTCCGTGCGGGCCCCTGGGCCGTCACCGGTCGGGTGTCAGCACCTGAGGCCTTAACCACCGGGATTGGGCTTATCTACACGGGTTCCCAAAAGACTCCCGTGCCCACAACTTACAGCCGGTTCACTGGTACCGAAGCTGGCAGCAGTTCACCTCTGTCACGCGAACCAGCCCCGTGGAGGAGCAGCTTTATAGGAGCACCCCACCACCAGCCAGTTTCCAGTCGTCTAACCAGCGGTGTACCCACTGAGGGATCCAAGGCTCCCCAAAGCATCCAGAACGTACATCATGGATAGGGCATTGAAGCAGCCTCCCCGTACCCGACCTGGTATTCCTGGGCGACGCTGGTAAAAAGTAGGTAGAATGGAGGAACACTGCGGATCTCTGAGGAACACTATCACTGCTGAGTCCACCCGGTCTACTACTCAACCACTGTATACCATGTACTGCCTGCTGGTTACAGTAAAGACCCGTTGCAGAGACTATCTGTGTCCGTGCTTCCTTATGAACTATCCGTCCGCACACTAAGGTAACCGCAGCTGCCGCACAACATCTTGAGCAGCTCCAGCCCCCGGGGATCACCGCTCAGCCTGTGGGGAGCGTAACATCTTGCTGCTGTCCATCCCCCGGGGGTTCCGCAGCGTCGGTAGCCCTTACCGAATCTACTCATAGGTGGCGTCACGAAGAAAAACAAATTAAAACCCCTTTAATCTGTCCCGTAAGACGTCTTCACTTTTGATCTGCACTACACCGGGCCCCACTACCGGCAGGCGCGGTCCACCCGTGACAAGGAAGGAGAAGAATCGCCTGTCTAAACCGGAGTCTGTCGGCCGCGGTGAGTCAGTATTACACAGAGTCCAGACAACAGATGACCCTATCTGATGCATGTGATCTATATTGTATAGACATTATTGTAATGGGTGCTTTATCCTTGAGAGGTACAATCATTGCGATTAGACGTTTTGTCATACTCGTGTTAATTTTCTTTATGTGTTTTGAAACAACACAAAAACAGAGTAATAGAAGGCAAATTGAACATAATTTCATGCAAAAAAAACATAGGCAGGACAAAATTGTTGGTACCTTTCCAAAAATTTGGGTAAACAACTATGCACCACACATGTGATGATCATTTAAACTCACCTTTTGGCAATTAACAGGTGCAGACAATATGAACATCATACATGAAATCAGATCAGAAAGGAGAAAAATAAATTCACTATTTGCATTGTGTGTCTTTGTGTGCCACATGAAAAACAGAAAGAGGAGAAGAGAACTATCTGAGGACTTGATGACCAAAATTGCTGAAAAATATCAACAATCTCAAGATTATAAGTCCTTCTCCAGAGATCTTGATGTTCTTTTGTCAATGCTGCGAAACATAATCAAGACGTTTATTACTCATGGCACAGTAGCTAATCTCCCTGGAAGTGTACGGCAGAGAAAAAAAAATGATTAATCAGCCACATAATTCTTTATACTGATATATCTATACTAGTGCTTTCTTTGGCTAAAGTTGAGTCTCATGTTAGCTGATTATTGACAGATTATGAATTTTACCTCAAAATATTAGTAAACACTAAAGCTCTAGTCAGATGAATAAGAATATCATCAAAAGTTAATTTATTTCAGTAATTCAATACAAAAAGTGAAACGTATATATTATATAGAGTCATTACAGAGTGATCTATTTCAAGTGTTTATTTCTGTTAATGTTGATGATTATGTATTACAGCCAATGAAAACCGAGATGTCATTATCTCAGAAAATTAAAGTAGGGAGGATGAAGGGTTAAAAACCATATTGTCGTGTTCCACGAGACATCAAGGGATGAATATAATATTGATTTATTAGTCAACCTGTTTCAGGGCTCACTGAAATGCCCTGAAACATGATGTCGCCAACATTTTCCAGAGAGTACTGTGCCTGCAGCAATCGCTGTAGCAAAGAAAAACTAAAATAAGCACAGCTTATCCTTTTGGAACAGACAAATAACAATTCCTTTTTAAAAAACATAGAATGACTTACAACATGTTGGTGGGGAGGTTATTAGCCTGCAACCTCCATATCCACAACAGCACTGGAGATAACAGATATGCGGCCACTCTCAGCTCCACTCCCTCATCTGAGACTGCGATCTCCAATGAATCACTCCACAGGCCATGTGCAACTTCACCTTTTACCATCTATTCAGTAGACTCACTGCTACTCTGATGTCTCCTGTTGCTCTATAGACAGGTTACCATCCCTGCTAGAAACCTCAATATACCACACCCCGCTGAAAAGTTACAGGCTCAAAGGGTGTACATAAGTACATAGATCAAAATTGCAGAACTATATTTAATGATTACACCCAATGAAAAACAAGGTTGAGTGTTTCGGGGACATCCTCTTCATCAGGCATTATCCGAGAGTGGTCACATATCTGTTATCTCCTATGCTGTCGTAGATAGTGGTGTTGATGGCTAATCTCCTCCCTCTATGCTGTTGGTCAGTCTATGTCTTTTAATAAGGAATGGTTATTTGTTTGTCCTATATGGGAAAGCTGTGCTGAGTTTTGTGTACTTACTGAGGCATGGCAACAGTAAAGTCTTTTATAATCCATATTTTGAGCAAAATTTGTGAACCATACTGACCATCATATAATACCATCCAGAGTTACTTCTCTGATCAAATATCATGGCATCTGCAAAATAGTGTCTGATTGGGGCCTGCAATGTAGATATTAAATGTGAGTCAGATTTTAATAACTATCACTTACTTGCAATATATTGTTACTTCATGACTCACAGGGGATCTTAGTTTTAGAGAAACATTATTTTTTCACTTTCATGGGTAATTTATAACTATTTGTATACCATGTAGCAGCACTGGGTATAAACTGTGCTTATGATTGATAAATAAGCCAAAATATATTATTCTAATTTATTCCAGTTTACGGGAACTATAATTCATCGCTGCTTATTCTTGCAAACGAAATAAGGACATCATTTTTGGATGCCTTTCCTGGAAATATGCACTCTAGTCTCTTAGCGCAAAGAGCTGTGGGTTAGGTAATTTAATATATATGCCAATCATATAGTCATTTATTTGAATATAATTTGAAACTATCATAACTGCAACCTGCTTTCCTTTAAATGACAGCAATGCTTATATTTGAGTAGATAACCAACAGTGTCCAACAGTGACAAAAAATAAACAGCTAAGTATGCCTGTCCTCAAGCCAAAATCTTTGCTAAGAGGAAGACAGCAAATATTTGGATTTTTTTACCTATTGAAATTACCTTGCTCCAATTATACAGTTATTCAATGATAAATACTATATTATGCGTTTGACCTCATTTCGGTTGCCTTTCGGCAGATTTCATTTAAAACATTTATACAAATGACTATCATTTTCTGATATCGCTCTATTTAGTAATAATACAGTATAGAGAATATATTCCTAAAAATGCACTATAAATCACTGGAGAAAACAAATGGGTTTATATCAAATAAAACACGTTTTATAGACTCCCGGGATACAAAATAGTCAAGGGACCTATGCAAGACTTTAGATAACAGATGTTTCATAAGCGCATATTTATTGTGAGCGCCATTTGAATAATACTATGTATAGTTTTTTTTATACACTTGACCACTTGGGATGAAAGGTGCTTGGCTAATATAGCTCTTTATTTGTTTTTATGCCAGAAAATAAAGATGAGCAAAGATTAATTTAGCTGTTTGCTTACAAACATCATTAAGTGCTTCATTATTTGCTCTAGCTTTTAAGGGCAATAGGCAAGGTTGGCCTGGGACAGCTGGCAGTGAAATATTTAATAAGAAAAGATTTATGCTTCAAGTGTTTATGGCCTCTTTGTTGTTTTCTACAACCCTTTAAATTCTTTATAGGTTACATGGTAAGTCTCAGGCTTTGCTAAACCTACCTGAAGTAATGGCTACCTTCAATATAAAGAGAGAGCGCCCAAAACTATTCCTTCATTTGGAAGTTCACTGAGTTGTAGGTTGGATTTCTGCTGAAGGGAAAAAAACAAAAAAAACCTCTTTAAATCTTTTTCCTTAGCGAGTATGACACAAGCTGAGTGTGACCGGATCGTAAGTAAGTGTGTGACTTGTGATTCAGTGAGGGGGTATTTGGGAAGGCTGAAACAAATTCCTGTGTGAATTGCTGTGACTTGCTGAATTGTGAATTGCTGAGTATTTTCTACCTTATTGGGCTTTAACTTTTTTTTTCTCTCTACAAGTTTACACTATCTTATTTTACTACCTGTAAGTTAAGAGTTAACAATTGCACTTAAATCCTGTGGTGTAGCTATACTCACAAGGGGTTAATTAAGGGTGGTGGATTCATAATTAAGGGTTTATAAGAAGCAGCTGCTTGGGGCTTCCAGTCCTTTGGAAGTTCACTGTGTTGTAGGCTGGATTTCTGCTGAAGGGAAAAAAAAACAAACAAAAAAATTCTTTAAATCTTCTTCCTTAGCGGGTGTGACACGAGCTGAGTGTGACCGGAGTGTAAGTGCGAACGGAAGTAAGTGTATGACTTGTGATTCAGTGACTTTGGATTTAGGGAGTTTGGAAGGGTGGACTTACTGAATTTCTGGTTGTGTTTTATTAATACTGTACATTTCTTTTTACTTATCTGTCTGGTGCAAATGAGCTCCATAATTGTCAATGCCATCCAGTGTACATCTTCCCACATGTACGTAATCCTTGAACAGCCGGTCGAGCGTGCATACTGCTGTGTGAGATGTGAGCACGCTGTGCATTTGGAAGCCCAGATATTGGATCTAAATCAACAGCTGGCAACACTGAGATCCATAGACAATATGGAAAGGAGTCTGCTGCTCACTGAACAGCTGCTCAATGGGATAGATGTGGGGAGGATGGTAGCATGGAGCTGCAGGACTGTGAGGCAGCAAGCTTGGTGACAGTTAGAAGGCGGGGTAGAGGGAAGAGTGCCAGGGAGGTTAGCCCTGTTCTGGCACACCCCAATAAATTTGCTAAGTTGACAGATGAGAGGGGTGTCAGTACAGGGATATCACTGCTGCAGCAAGGCATGACCTCTGAAAGCCAGAAGAGTATCTGCTCCAGTAAGGGGGAAAATAGGAGAGTAGGGCAGGCCAGACAGGTGCTGGTAGTGGGGGACTCAATTATTAGGGGAATAGATAGGGCAATCTGTCACAAAGACAGGGATCGTGGAACAATGTGCTGCCTACCTAGCGCTCGAGTCCGGCACATTGCTGATCGGGTTGACAGATTACTGGGAGGAGCTGGTGAGGACCAAGCAGTCATGGCACAAATGACAAAGTTAAAGTAGGTGGAAGATCCTGAAACATGATTTGAGGGAATTAGGCTGTAAGCTTAAGGCAAGGACCTCCAAGGTAGTATTCTCTGAAATACTGCCTGCACCACGTACCAAACCAGAGAGGCAATGGGAAATTAGGGAGATAGATAAGTGGCTCAGGAATTGGTGTAGGAAGGAGGGGTTTGGGTTCCTTGAGAACTGGGCCGAGTTCTCTGTTGGCTACAGGTTCTATGCCAGGGTGCAGCTGTGCTAGGAGAGAAAATGGCTAGAAAGTTGGAGGAGTGTTTAAATTAGGGATGGGGGTGGAGGGTATTCATTATACAGGAGGGGAAGGTACTGTAAATAGTAACCTCGGCACAAGTAATGCAATCGGGGTGGCATGGGGATGGGGTTAGAACAGTCAATATAGTAGGAAAAAAATAGAGGTAAAGAGAGATGCATAAAGTGCATGTACACTACTGCCAGGAGCCTCGCCAACAAAATAGAGGAATTACAATTAATTTTGTTGGAAAATAATTATGACATGGTGGGGATATCGGAGACATGGCTGAACGAGAACCATGACTGGTCTGCTAATTTACAGGGCTATAGTCTGTTCAGCAATGACCATACAAATAAGTGAGGGGGAAGTGTGTGTTGAAATGTAAAATCATCCTTAAAACCCATCCTTCATGATAATATATGTGAATCTAATGGAAATGTAGAGTCCCTGCAGGTGGAGATAAGGGGAGGGGGAAAAAATAATAAATTACTAATAGGGGTTTGTTATAAGTATCCAACAATAATGGAGGTGGAGGAGAATATCCTCATAAAGCAAGTAGATGAAGCAGCGACTCAGGGAGATGTAATTATTATGGGGGACTTCAACTACTCTGAAATACATTGGGTAACAGAAACCTGCAGTTCCAGCAAAGGTAATAGGTTTTTGACAATTATGAGACACAATAACGTTTTACAACTAGTTCAGGGCCCAACAAGAAGGGGGGCACTGTTAGACCTAATATTAACCAACAGGCCGGACCGTATATCAAATATACGGTTTGGAGGACTCTTGGGTAATAGTGATCACAAAATAATACGTTTTCAAGTATCCTTTAATAAGATGTGTAGTAGAGGGACTACAAGGACACTAAACTTTAGGAAGGCAAATTTCCAACGGTTTTGAGTTGATCTTAGTGCAATAAACTGGGACGATGTCCTGAGACATAAAAGTACACAATGCAAATGGGAGACGTTTATTAGCATCCTGAATAGGACCTGTGCACAATATATACCCTATGGGAGTGAACATGCTAGAAAATAGGAGGAAACCACTATGGCTAAATAAGGCTGTAAGGGGCGCAATAAGTGACAAAATGAAAGCATTTAGAGAAATAAAGCAAGTAGGTAGTGATGAGGCATTAAATAAATACAGAAAATTAAATAACATCTGTAAAAGGCAAATCAAAGCAGCAAAGATTAAGACAAAGAGACTCGTTGCCAGAGAAAGTAAAAAAAATCCCAAAATATTCTTTAGCTACATAAATAGTAAGAAACTAAAAAATGATTGTGTTAGCCACCTTAAACATAGTCTGGGTAAAATGGTGGATGAGGATGAGGAAAAAGGCAATATGCTAAATGACTTTTTTGCAACAGTATTTACACAAGACTATCGCATGATCAGTGATAACAAAAACTCTCCATTAAATGTAACCTGCTCAACGCAACAGGAAGTACGTAAAAATCACTAAAGTTGACTAATCCCCGGGCCTGGATCGGATACACCCCAGAGTACTGCAGGAATTAAGTAATGTCATAAATAGACCATTATTTTTAATCTTTAAAGATTCCATAATAACATGGTCTGTACCACAGGACTGGCGTATAGCAAACGTGGTGCCAATATTCAAAAAGGGGACAAAAACTGAACTTGGAAATTATAGACCAGTAAGCTTAACCTCTACTGTGGGTAAAATCCTAGAGGATTTTCTAAGAGATGCTATACTGGAGAATCTGAATAAAAAATAACCTCATGACACAATATCAACATGGGTTTATGAGGGACCATTCCTGTCAAACTAATCTGATAAGCTTCTATGAAGAGGTAAGTTCTGGACTGGACCAAAGAAATGCAGTGGACGTCGTGTATATTGACTTTTCAAAAGCTTTTGATACGGTGCCACACAAAAGGTTGATACATAAAATGAGAGCAATGGGGATAGGGGAAAATATTTGTAAGTAGGTTAAGAACTGGCTCAGTGATAGGAAACAAAGGATGGTTATTAATGGAACACATTCAGAATGGGTCACAGTTAACAGTGGGGTACCACAGGGGTCAGTATTGGGCCAGCTTCTTTTTCACATATTTATTAAAGACCTGGTAGGGGACATACAGAGTAGAATCTCAATATTTGCAGACGACACTAAACTCTGCAGAGTAATCAATACAGAGGAGGACAATTTTATATTACAGGAGGATTTATGTAAACTAGAAGCTTGGGCTGATATATGGCAAATGAGCTTTAATGGGGATAAATGTAAGGTCATGCACTTGGGCAGAGGAAGTAAAATGTATAATTATGTTCTTAATTGTAAAACACGGGGCAAAACTACCACTGAAAAAGCCCTGGGTGTATGGGTAGATGATAAACTCACATTTAGTGGCCAGTGTCAGGCAGCTGCTGCAAAGGCAAATAAAATAATGCGATGTATTAAAAGAGGCATAGATGCTCATGAGGAGAACATAATTTTACCTCTATACAAGTCACTAGTGCGACCACACTTAGAATACTGTGTACAATTCTGGTCTCCGGTGTATAAGAAAGACATAGCTGAACTAGAGCGGGTGCAGAGAAGAGCGACCAGGTTATTAGAGGACTGAGGAGTCTGCAATACCAAGACAGGTTATTAAACTTGGGGTTATTTAGTTTGGAAAAACAAAGGCTTAGGGGTGATCTTATAATAATGTATAAATATATGAGGGGACAGTACAGAGACCTTTTTAATGATCTTTTTAATCTTAGGCCTGAGACGTGGACAAGGGGGCATCTACTACGTCTGAAGGAATAAAGGTTTAATCATAATCACAGACTCGGATTCTTTACTGTAAGAGCAGTGACTCGGATTCTTTATTGTAAGAGCAGTGAGACTATGGAACTCTCTGCCACATGATGTTGTAATGAGTGGGTCACTACTAACATTTAAGAAGGGCCTGAATACCTTTCTTGAAAAATATAATATTACCGATTATATACACTAGATTCTTTGATAGGGCGTTGATCCAGGGAACTAGTCTGATTGCCGTATGTGGAGTCAGGAAGGAATTGTTTTCCCCAATGTGGAGCTTAGTGTTGCCACATGGTTTTTGTTGCCTTCCTCTGTATCAACATGTTAGCCTATGGGTTGAACTAGATGGACTTAAGGTCTTCCTTCAAACTTAAATACTATGTTACTATGTTACTATGTAAGTCTAATGTACTATACAGGCATACACATTATGCAATAGCTGTCTCATTGGAAAGTCCAACAAAAACTGGATGCAGTCAAAAAAATTGCAATGCAATGGTAAAATGCTGCTTTGTATTTCAGTTGGGTGCATTTGTTTAAAAGGTTAACCGGGATTTATGAAAGAAAAATTGTGCCTAATCACCAATAGGCATGTAGCTGCCACCTACCTGTCTGGTGTGCCATCACCATTTACTGCCGGTCACTGCTGACATGGAGCAATCTGAGACTGCTCCTGTCTGCAATTTTTCAGCTTCCACTGACATCACGTCAACAATGGCGTGGATTCTCCCCTCCGCCAACGGATGCATAGTTGACATCATGCTGACTGACAGCTGGTTTGCACAATTAGGTAGTGTGGAGACGACTGTCAACCATGACATTGGCTATGCGCTCACTTCCACAGAGCAGAGTGGAAAAGTCAGCTCTGATCTGTTTATTCAGCCATGCTGTCCCCAGCAGGAGCGGTCTGTGACTGCGCTGTGCCAGGGCTGAACGAAGGTGACTGATGCCGGGCACAACTGGCAAATAGGTGGCAGCTACCTGCCTGTTAGTGCTTAGGTATCTCAGATACCCTCTTTCAATTGTGTGTATCATCTGAACAAATTTATTCATCACAAATTTGATATGCGGGCCACCCAATTTCTGCCCTTAGTACTGCCATATTGGCATAGCGGGCAAAAACTGGCATAAACATCCTTTGTGGATTGACCCTATTAATTTTTTTACCAACATTTAAGTGGATGCTTTTCTTGCTAAACAATACTGACAGTACTGACAGACTGATAGATACCAATAATAAGAGAAGGTCTGGGGGAGTATTTATTCCCCTTGCGGAGAGTATTCTGCCAGCCGGCAGATGAGTAGACTTTAAGCCGAAATACTCCTCTGGGAAACTGCACGTGCAAAATGTCACTTAGGCCCACGTCACACACACAGATATTTGTGCAGAGATTGTTCGCAGATCTCTGGTTGCAGTGAAATTATGGACACATTAATCCATTTATATACAGCCACAAAATAGAACAATGTGTCCATGATTTCACTGCAACCAGAGATCTGCGAACAATCTCTGCACAAATATCTGTGTGTGTGACGTGGGCCTTAAGTAGACAAACTCTAATGCCACCAATAAAGGTAGCAATCCTAAAAGTCATAATTGACCCTTTAACGAGCCTTTTAATATGATTTAGGATTGGTGCCAGATCAGAACCCCAAACTGCAGACACTGCGTCTCGGGGTGACTGCCCCTCATCAGTGCAGTGTGTGGGAGTTTTGATAATAATAAGAGAATATATTTAGTAGTAAGACATTGTGTGTTAAAAACAGTAAAAGTTTTCTTCAGAGAGAGTTGGAGGTATTGAAACATTCATCTCAATACCAGCCAAATAAATTGGTTTTAGAAGAAGAAAAGGGTTAATGTCTTCAGGCCTCATAGTGTATGGTATTTCTCATGAGAACTCACGGAAGCAAAGACTTGCTGAGGGTGTTACTAAGATGGGGAGATGCAAGGAGTGTCTATTATTATATATACTATATAATATTATATAGCTATGTATTCTGCTATTTGTTATCATGTAAGAAACGCTTAAATATATACCTGTTACACCCATGTAAATGACATTTATAAATAAACATGATCTCTATTGTTCTTTAGAGTGATTTGGACATCACATGCCTGTGTATTTCTTTATATCTCACCGGTGCCATAGAATGAATCTCAAACTATAAATTAGAGTTAGAACCACTTCAACTGTTTTGGGGGCTTGTCCTGGGATTTCTAGAAAACCTAAAGGAAATGAATAGCAAGGTACTTCAGACATGGAGAGACACAAAAACATTGGTAACCAAGCCTTTGTGTTGCACGCGCTCTCATTTTCCATGAATACATTCCCCAGGCAGATATCAAGGCCACTTTACACACACCAACTTATCTGTCCAACTTCTGAACAACTTACTGGTTGCAGTGAAATCATGGACACATTGCTCCATTTTGTGGCTGTGTACAAATGGAACAATGTGTCCATGATTTCACTGCAACCAGTAAGGTGTTCAGAAGTTGGACAGATAAGTTGGTGTGTGTAAAGTGGCCATTAGAGTTTATTACAAGTATTTAGGAAAAAAAACTTTCTGCATTCCATGCATGCTTATGTGTGTGTTTAATTGCCTCTACAGATGATAATTGTTCAGACAGTGCCGTGTCTTGTTTCAATGTGATTGTTCTGACCATCCATGATAATATACTGTATTTGATAGATATAAAAAGATATAAAATACATTGACTTATGATATTACATATAGAAGGTGACTGACCTGACATAGAAACTGGCAGAAAGCATCTTTCCCTAGGCAGACTGTATTCCGAGACTCTTTTCTCCATAGAGGACATTGCATTTCAGACATTTGAAGTTAGTATACTATCTCCACCTCCTCTTGTTTATCATGATGTACTTCATAAATCCTCATTATGAGATTATGGGATTTGATTAGGAAACTAGATATTATTTCAAAGTGTTTCAAATTAGTTTCAGAAGAGAACAGAGATTATTTCATCATACCTGAAATTAGTTTCATAAAAGGGATCCTGATTGTAAAGCTAGAAATTATTCCGAGGTACCTGGAATTCGTTTTATGGAACTCATGGAGGGTCTTAAGGGGCATGGTGCGTAGCCATAGATGTAATGAGTAATGGATTGAAGGCAGAGATAAAATGGAACTGAAAATGGAGGTGAAACAAAAGAGCACCAGCCCAAGCCTCAATACTCTACATTTGCTCCCTGACAATGTAATTTACACAGTCTTCTAGAACTGGAATTCCAAATTATGTGGCTGGGGAGAGGAAAAGACTGAGACTGAATATTTATTTGAATAGGAATACAACTCTAACTACAAAAATGAATACTAACTAATTTGCCAAGAAAAACATGAATTCCGACTGGTTTGCCAGAAAAAGTAGTTACAAATTAACTAAAGTAACATTAAAGACAGTGAGTAACATTAAAGACTAGTGATGACCGAGTACTAAAATGCTCGGGTGCTCGAAGCTCGAGCCGAGCATCCCAAGATACTCGTGTACTCGGCCCGAGCACCGAGCCCAATGTTATCCTATGGGAGACCCGAGTATTTTTATGAAATGACCGCCGGCAGCATGTAGAAACCCTAAAAATGTCACAAAAGTCTCAGAAGAGTGCTCAAATGACATGGCAACACCATGGGGAAGACCCCTGTAAACATTTCTCACTCAAAAGTCACAGCTGTGAACAATGTTGTCCGAGTTTCACGCCAATTTTACGGAGTCACCAGAAAACCTTCCAAAATGAAACCAAAATGAATATTCAGGGTGGTAATGTTAAGGGCACATACCCAATAGTGAGATACAGCTGGTGTATGTTACTTTTTGTGATTACATGAAAGATTTTATGTGAAAACATTGTGCGGCACTCCGATGTCCCTGAGAAGAGACGTACATGAAGCCCTGTCTTGACATAATGTGCCCATTTTGAGGAAGTGGGTCTATTGCAGTATTTTCCTTTGCCAGGGCAGTCCAAAATTGGGAGGTTCACCAATGCCCCTGGATAGAGCCGTGCATGAGGGCCTGTAAACCTGAAGTGCCCATTGTAAGGAAGTGGGTGTATTGTAGTATAGCCCTTTGGCAGAGCAGCCAAAAATTGGGAGGCTCCACATTGTCCCTGGATAGAGACATGCATGAGGGCCTGTAAACCTGAAGTGGGTGTATTGTAGTATAGCCCTTTGGATGGGCAGCCAAAAATTGGGAGGTTCAACAATGCCCCTGGATACAGACGTGCAGGAGGGCCTGTAAACCTGAAGTGGGTGTATTGTAGTATAGCCCTTTGGCAGGGCAGCCAAAAATTGGGAGGCTCCACATTGTCCCTGGATAGAGACGTGCAGGAGGACCTGTAAACCTGAAGTGGGTGTATTGTAGTATTGCCCTTTGGCATGGCAGCCAAAAATTGGGAGGTTCCACAATGACCCTGGATACAGACGTGCAGGAGGGCCTGTAAACCTGAAGTGGGTGTATTGTAGTATAGCCCTTTGGCAGGGCAGCCAAAAATTGGGAGGCTCCACATTGTCCCTGGATAGAGACGTGCAGGAGGGCCTGTAAACCTGAAGTGGGTGTATTGTAGTATTGCCCTCTGGCAGGGCAGCCAAAAATTGGGAGGTTCCACATTGTCCCTGGATAGAGACGTGCATGAGGTCCTCAAAACATTTTTCCCATTGAAAAGGAGTGGGTCTCCTGTCGTTGTAATGCCCATTCTAAAAGAATGGGCGAAAAAATTTACCACTGGGGGTATACCTGAAACAACAGCCTAACTATTGTAACGGTCATCATGGTGGCACATGAGGAGAAGGAGGAGCAGTCCAGCGATTAGCCAAAGTCCAGAAGTGTGTACCCATGGGTGAGTGGAGGTACATGGCAAATTCCCATAACAAAATTTAAATTCCGCTGTCATTTGTTGGTGGTGTGGTGAAGTCTGGCCCAATCCAACCCTTGTTCATCTTGATCAGAGTCAGCCTGTCAGCATTTTCAGTTGACAGGCGGGTGCGTTTATCAGTAATGATTCCACCTGTGGCACTAAAAACACGCTCTGACAAAACGCTAGCGGCAGGGCAGGCCAGGACTTCCAAGGCGTAGAGAGCCAATTCATGCCACGTGTCCAGCTTGGAGACCCAATAATTGTAAGGCACAGAGGAATGTCGCAGTACAGTTGTTCGATCTGCAAGGTACTCCTTCAGCATCTGGCCAAACTTAGCATTTCTTGTGGCACTACCCTGCACCTCAGGGGCTGTGGTACGTGAGGGGCTGAGAAAACTGTCCCACATCGTAAAGACTGTTCCCCTACCTCTGGCGGATTGGACTTGTGCCCCTCTTGGCCGTACGCCTTGGTTGTCCACCGATTCCTGACCTATGCCGCTAGCGTTTTGTGAGGGGAATGCTTTGCCTACTTCCGTGACTATGGCCTTCTGGAAATGCTGCATTTTGGCTGACCTCTCTGCCTCAGGAATGAGAGACATAAAGTTCTCCTTGTAGCGTGGGTCTAAGAGTGTTGTCAACCAGTACTGATTGTCAGCCAAGATGTTCTGAATGCGAGGGTCACAAGCCAGGCAGCTTACCATAAAGTCAGCCATGTGTGCGAGATTCTTAACAGCCATCACTTCAGTATTCTGACCAAAACGATGACTGAACATGCTGTCCTCCTCCTCCTCCTCTTCTCCCCTGTCCTCTGGCCAGCCACGCTGAAGCGAGGGTATGACTGGTGTGCATGTCATATCCTATATTTGGCCAGAGAGTTGCTCCATGTCTTCATCCTCCTCCTCCTCCTCGTCATAGTCCTCCACTGCACGTTGTGATGAGATGAGGCAGGGCTGTGTGTTATCACCCACACCCACTACTGTTTCTTGCTCCAAGTCATCGCGCTCCGCCTGCAATGCATCCTCTTTGTTTTTCAGCAGAGACCGTTTTAGAAGGCAGAGTAGTGGTATGGTGACGCTAATAATGGCGTCATCGCCGCTCACCATCTTGGTGGAGTCCTCAAAGTTTTGGAGGACGGTACATAGGTCGGACATCCATCTCCACTCCTCAGGTGTTATGTGTGGAGTTTGACCCATTTCCCGACGGCTTAGGTGATGCAGGTAGTCAACAACTGCCCTCTTCTGCTCACATATCCTGACCAACATGTGCAGAGTTGAATTCCAACGCGTGGGGACATCACACACCAGTCTGCGGGCGGGAAGACGCAAACGGCGCTGAAAGCCGGCAAGGCCTGCTGAAGCAGCAGGTGACTTGCAAAAATGTGCAGACAGGCGGCGAACGTTTACCAGCAGATTAGACAGCTCTGGGTATGACTTTAGAAACCTCTGAACCACCAGGTTGAGCACATGGGCCACGCATGGAACATGCGTCAGCTGGCCTCGCCTCAAAGCTGCCACCAGGTTCCGGCCATTGTCACACACGACCTTTCCTGGCTTTAGGTTCAGAGGTGTGAGCCAGTGATCTGCCTGCTGTTTCAGAGCTGTCCACACCTCTTCTGCATTGTGGGGTTTGTCACCTATGCATATTAGCTTCAGCACAGCCTGTTGCCACTTCGCAGAGGCAGTGCTGCAGTGCTTCCAGCTTGGGACTGGTGTGGACGGTAAAGTGGATGAGGATGCACAGGAGGAGGAGGCTGAGGAGCATGACATTCCGGAGCTGTAGAGTCTGGGTGAAACCATGACTGAGGTAGGGCCTGCTATCCTTGGTGTGGGAAGGACATGTTCCGTCCCTCGCTCAGACTGGGTCCCAGCTTCCACAATATTAACCCAGTGTGCCGTCAAGGAGATGTAGCGGCCTTGCCCACAAGCACTTGTCCATGTGTCAGTGGTTAGGTGGACTTTGGCTGAAACAGCGTTGTTCAGGGCACGTGTGATGCTTTGTGACACGTGGTTATGCAATGCGGGGACAGCACACCTGGAGAAATAGTGGCGGCTGGGGACCGAGTAACGTGGGAAAGCAGCCGCCATCAGGTCATGGAATGCCTCCGTCTCCACCAGCCGGAAAGGTAACATTTCTAGTGCAAGCAGTCGCGAAATGTGACCATTTAGGACAGTGGCATGTGGGGCGTTGGCAGCATATTTGCGCCTGCGTTCAAAGGTTTGCTGAATGGATAACTGCACGCTGCGCTGGGACAGGGACGTGCTTGATGGTGGTGTTATTTGTGCCTGGGCAACATCAGGTGCAGGGCCGGAGGCTTGTTCGCGGGCAGCATGGACAGGGAATTAGCTCGCACGCACAACAAGCGAAGACGTAGCAGTGACATCAGCAAGCACCGCCAGTCGACTCTGTTGTACTTCCCACAAAGTCGGGTGCTTGGCTGACATGTGCCTGATCATGCTGGTGGTGGTCAGGCTGCTAGTTTTCATACCCCTGCTGATGCTGGCATGGCAGGTGTTGCAAATGGCCTTTTTAGAGTCATCTGGAGCCAACTTAAAAAACTGCCAGACTCGGGAAGACCTAACATTTGCACAGGCACCTTGTGTCGTGTTGTTGTTCCGGGGAACGGTTGCCTGCCTTCTGCCTGCGGACACCACCCTGCTTCTTACTGCCTGTTGGGATGCTACGCCTCTCTCCCCCTGTGCACTGCTGTCCTCGCTCTGCATATCCTCCTGCCAGGTTGAGTCAGCTACTGGATCATCCACCACGTCGTCTTCCTCTTCCACACCCTGATCCTCCTCCTGACTTCCTGGCAATGGTGTCTCATCATCGTCCATCCCTTGTTGAGACACGTTGCCAACGTTCCCTTCGTGAGAACGTGGCTGCTCAAATATTTGGGCATCTGTACATACCATCTCATCACCCACTTCAACAGTAGCTGGCGAGAAGCCAGATTCTGCGAATGGATACGTGAACAGCTCTTCCGAGTGTCCTAGTGTGGGATCAGTAATGTCCGTGGACGTGTACTCGGCCTGGTGGTAGGAAGGAGGATCAGGTTGGGAAATGTGCAGTGCAGTATCACGGCTACTGACACTTGACTGTGTGGAAGCCAGGGTGTTTGTGGAGGTGCCAATCTGACTTGAAGCATTATCCGCTATCCAAGTAACAACCTGTTGACACTGGTCTTGGTTCAAGAGTGGTGTACTGCTGTGGGCCCCAAGAATTTGGGACAGGACGTGCGAGCGAGTAGATGTGCCACTTTGTTGTTGCAAAATTAGTGCTTGCACACAACCTCGGCCTCTGCCTGCACCACCATCACGTCCACTTCCTTGTCCCTTGCCAACGCCCTTGCGCATTTTTCCTGTATACAGCTACAACAGTCTGGTGACTGTTCTGGTCACAGGAAAGCTGGATATTAGAGCCTGCCTGTATAGAGCTAGTCAACTACAACAGTCTGGTGACTGTTCTGGTCACAGGAAAGCTGGATATTAGACCCTGCCTGTATACAGCTAGTCAACTCCAACAGTCTCCTGAGGACTGTTCTGGTCACAGGAAAGCTGGATATTAGAGCCTGCCTGTATAGAGCTAGTCAACTACTACAGTCTGGTGACTGTTCTGGTCACAGGAAAGCTGGATATTAGAGCCTGTCTGTATAGAGCTAGTCAACTACAACAGTCTGGTGACTGTTCTGGTCACAGGAAAGCTGGATATTAAAGCCTGTCTGTATAGAGCTAGTCAACTACTACAGTCTGGTGACTGTTCTGGTCACAGGAAAGCTGGATATTAGAGCCTGCCTGTATAGAGCTAGTCAACTACTACAGTCTGGTGACTGTTCTGGTCACAGGAAAGCTGGATATTAGAGCCTGCCTGTATAGAGCTAGTCAACTACTACAGTCTGGTGACTGTTCTGGTCACAGGAAAGCTGGATATTAGAGCCTGCCTGTATAGAGCTAGTCAACTACTACAGTCTGGTGACTGTTCTGGTCACAGGAAAGCTGGATATTAGAGCCTGCTTGTATAGAGCTAGTCAACTACTACAGTCTGGTGACTGTTCTGGTCACAGGAAAGCTGGATATAGATATTAGACCCTGCCTGTATACAGCTAGTCAGCTACAACAGTCTGGTGACTGTTCTGGTCACAGGAAAGCTGGATATTAGACCCTGCCTGTATAGAGCTAGTCAGCTACAACAGTCTGGTGACTGTTCTGGTCACTGGAAAGCTGGATATGGATATTACACCCTGCCTATATCCTCCTAGAATAGTCTTGAGAAGGACTGTTGTGGTCAACAGCAGTTTGCAGCCCTGCTCCGGATCTACCTATGAGGGCCACAATTCTGTCCCTTAAGCAGCAGCAGACACTCTCCCTACACTGACTCTCTGGATGGCTGTGTGCAGAGCACATCGTGGCCGGGTCTTATAAAGGTTTGGTCACGCTGTGCGGGCCGGCCAATCACTGCAATGCCACAGCTAACAGGGCTGTGGCATTGCAGTGACTGCCAGCCAATCTCTGCATGTGGGCTGGCTCTCTAAAGAGCGCCAACATGCAGGGATGAGGACCCCGAGTACAGCACGAGTATCGCGAGATTACTCGGTACTCGCCGATTAGCCCAAGTACAGTGATACTCGTGTGAGTACCGAGTAGTCACAAGCATACTCGCTCATCACTAGTCTCCACATTTAACCTATCAAACTGTTAATATAGGCATACAGGTTATAGACTGTTGAAATTAATCATACCTGTGTGCCTCATCTCAGATTCCTTGTTTTGGAGAAATCATCTTTTATCACTTTACATAAATGAGCAGTTCCAAGCTATGGGGCTGATGCTGCCTGGAAGATAACTCCACCCCCAAAGCTTGTTTTAAACAAAAGGGGGTGTTACCAGTGTGAGACAAGTAATTTACACAGAACAGGAAAAATTAAATTGGATTTCTTGCAAACACATTTTTTGCAGCTGACTGAGCTTTGCTGTATTGAAACATTGTTGCAGCACTGTCTGCCTGTGAGATGGACGCTTAAAGGGAACCAACCACCTCAGATGACGTGTATAAGCTGTTAATACATGTCCCTGGACCCTACGTACACCATTGCAGCTATCTTTTTGCTAAGAATATTGATAACAGCAAACCGAAATAAACAGTTTATAAACTTACATGGCTTTAGTACATGAGGGCGTCTCCCTTGGGCTCCAGTACGAGAGGGCTGTGTCTCCAGCAGCCTGAGTGGCTTTCCTCCCCCTCCCTCTCTGTTTGCAGGACATCACATGAAGGACGTGATATTATCTTATTGTGGGCGGGCACGCAAGCCAGCTCCCGTCCGTGCCCGCCCACAGAAAGATAATATCACGTCCTTCAGTGACGTCCTGCAAACAGAGAGGGAGGGGGAGGAAAGCCACTCAAGCTGCTGGAGACACAGCCCTCTCGTACTGGAGCCCAAGGGAGACGCCCTCATGTACTAAAGCCATGTAAGTTTATAAACTGTTTATTTCGGTTTGCTGTTATCAATATTCTTAGCAAAAAGATAGCTGCAATGGTGTAGGTAGGGTCCAGGGACATGTATTAACAGCTTATACACGTCATCTGAGGTGGTTGGTTCCCTTTAAGCGAAGAAACTGCAGATGTGTCAGTTATAATTATACAGAACTCTACAGTAAGATTAGGAGAGTGGAGAGCAGCACCCACACATCACACTGTTAACACCTCCTTCTATTTAAAATAACCTCTGGCGGCAGAGTTACTTTTCAGACAACATCTACCCCATAGCTTGGAACAGCTCATTTATTTAAAGTGATAAAAGCTGATTCATCCACAGCAAGGCATTTGAGATGAGGAACACAGGTATGAAGACAGAGCTATGACCCATGCTCTTACTGAGTGAAGGAGGTTAATGGACAAAATCTTGCAATACATGACCCCATCCATCTTCCCTTTGATACGGTGTTGTTGTCCTATCCCCTTTAAAGAAAATCACCACCACAGTATGATGTTTTCACCCCCTTGCTTTATGGTTAGGATGGTATTTTAAAGTTGTAACATCCTTCTTCGTCTTCCAGACACGAAGATTGGATTTGATACCAAAATGTTTTATTTTGGTCTCATCTGACCACTTGACTTTCTCCTGTGCCTCTCCTGGATCATCCAGATGGTCATTGGTGATTTTCAGTTGGGCCTGGACATGTACTAGCATGAGCAAGGGGACGTTGTTTGCCCTGCAAGATTTTAATCCATGATGATTTAGCGTGTTATTGACAGTAATCGTTCAAACTGTGGTCCCAGATCTCAAAAATCGGCAGTGTATCAAATATGCATTTTTCCCACTGTATGTATAGGACAGAAGTTAATTGGAAAGATCAACCAAGAATTTACTATACTAACTATGCCTATAAATGAGTTCATGTACGGGGTTCCTTTGTTCATTCAAAATGTTACTGTTCATGAGCGGTGCAGCCACTTGTTTCCAACCACCACATTTCCCTGCCAAATTGCACGACCTAAGCAGTGGTTCACAACTGAGTGATGGCCCTTGCTCTAATTAAGTACTGGGACCTACAGGAGCAGAAAATGAGAAAAACAAACTGTGACCAAGCAGACACAAACATAATAAGGCTGAGGTTATATAATATGTACCTGTAGTTGAAGAACAAAAACCCAGCAAGGAAAAGCACCAAAGGGTAAGTCAAACAAGCCAAGACACAGAACTAGGGGAAAACAAATCCAATTCCAGAGAATAAGGAAGCTTGAAATAGGTAAGGACACTGACCACAAGCAAAATCAAACTGAAGGAGCAAAAGTATATAGACAGCCCAGCAGATCATGTGATTCCTCCAGAAGATTCAAAGAGTATGGTGAATGCTAATGTCAACACTCTACACCCACTAGATCAAGGCAATATCTAATCTAGTCATGAGCCTTACTAAAAGAACCATTTGCAGTGACGTGCGGACACAGACATCCCATGAGTCTTACCACCAAACCAAAGGAATGCATGTGAAGAGTGGAAAAAACTAAATTATCATGATAAAGGGGGAATGAAGAGACACATAGAAGATGGCATATAGTTCACAAGGAAGGATGCTTATGACACCCTACGTAAGGAAAATATAAGGTTTTCCCATTTATATTTTTAAGTGACAAGAAGATTATTTGATTTAGTTTTCAATCACAAATAAATGATTGAGTATTTTTACAAAAGATCCAACCATGAAAAGCACAAAATCTTGTGTCTTAACCTTTTCCAGTGGCTGAAAAAATATCCATCTGATGCAAGACTAACAAAATATGAGGTAGCTTTACAACACTACTGTCAATAGGATGTACAGTGATATTGGAAATGCACCTCTTGTAAGTAGAGGTGATCTCCCGACGGTAGCCGCAGGTCATCTCCTGCTGCTTGGAGGTCAGCGGCGATGCAGCCAGGAGATGACCAGCATTAGCCGGTCATCTCCCGACTGCTAGTAGCGGAAGTACCCCGATCGACGCTAGCAATCTCGCTCAGTGTGACAATCTCACCAGCGACCACGTACTGACGCTCCAGCAATCCCTGCCAGGTCACATCATTTATCGGGATCGCTGGAGCATCGCCAAGTATGACGGTACCTTACTGATCGCTGGTGAGGTGTCACACATGCAGATATATAGAACGAAGCTGAGTCGCTGATTGGGGAAAATCATATGTATTCATTGCATTATTTTTAAATCGTTATAAATAAACTGCATATATATTCTAGAATACTCGATGCGTTAGAATCGGGCCACCATCTAGTTTATATATATAAAGAGAGAGGGATTTTTAGAGGATATTAGTAAATCAGGAGGACTTTTTAGGAAAAACTATAGCTCATTATTGCATTTTCTTTGTGAAGTAATTGTTGCAGGACCTGTCATGACTGTGTGGCTGTGAGAAAGTATCTAGGTCGACAACTGTGCAACATGTACTTTGTTGGAAACCAATTATATTATTTTATATGACAACATTTAACACTGCTTCACTATTGTAAGTGTCTTGTACTTTTTAAAATTTTTATAGAATTAGGTTCATACTGAATCTTACAAGAAGTAAATTATATTATTGCATTGAATAACATTTCAGAAGATTAGAACATTATTGCCACTGGGCTCAAAAGAGGGCACAAATGAATAGGTAGAGCAAGAACAGAGATAGATAAGAAGAATGGGGCGTTAATCAATTTAGCATTTTTCTGATCATGAAGACAATGATTAGCACTAATGTAATATGAGAAGAAAGAACTTGAAATTGAAGTTGAGACTCAATTGCTAAGTTCTCAGCTTTTTGTACAAGGCTCCAGGTCAAACCATAAAAGGAGATTATGCACATGATATGGGGTGATGATCTTGGAAGATATGTTGATACAGGAATCATTCGCACCCTCCTATTCAGAGCAGGTAGCAAAGCTGAAGGCATTTGCTGAGGTGTGTAAAATGGCATAAGATCAGTGTACATTTCCAAGAGTATAATACTGTATTACTATATTTACTCACATGTAAAACTCTGGCCCATGGGCCAAATCTGGCCTGCAGGCTGATTTTATTTGGCCTGCAATACTGGGAACTCCATGTCCCAGCAGTGAAAGCCTGCTGTCTCAGTGCATCTAGTGGCATGCTGCCAATGGCGGCAAACCATGTGGCCAGTATGTGGTACGTGAGTCACTTGGGCCCAATGTCAGCATTGACACCGGGCCCCCCTCACCCACCATTGCCCAAAGTGATTCTCCTGCTATGCTTGCATTCTGACATTTCGGCACAATGGAATGTGATGGCACTACTTTTGCAGTTATGCGGAGATGTTCAGTGCTGCAGGAGGCTCACATAGAAACGGGAGCAGTGATAGAACCGAGAAGAGATGAGTAATTAATTATTTATTTTTTAATCAGTGAGTACAGTGGTATAAGTACTATGGGGGGCATTAAATATTATGGGGTCTGCATTATAATACACAGGGGACTATGGAGGAATGCATTATATTTGTTCAACTAAGGGGGTGTACTATAATAATTAGAGCTGGAGGTCTGACTCGTGCCACCCCTTTTCCCTGAGGGAAAACACTGTGAGTCAAAGGCTCAACTTACCGCGGTTCTGTATTTTCCATCCAAGACATGGGTAGCTGTGTTCAGGCCAGGATAAACAAAAAGAGGTAAAATTTAAAATCTCGCAGGGTACTCCAGGTAATAAAGCTTGTATGCTTTCTGCTAACCAGAATAGACTGATTTACTTACCGTGTATGGAGACGCTCAATAAAAGACACAGCAGTCAGGTCTTTCCAAGAGAGAGTCACATCCTTTATTAGAAGGGCAAGGTTTATATACCATAATCAGGGGTACCTAACAACGGAGTAATACGTAATAGGGTGAGTAATAGGGTGATACATGGCAAGATGGTGGGGCCATATTCATACAAAAATGTATTCATACAGAAAAATGTATTATGCACTGTTCGAAACCTGTCAACACAAATCATTAAAATTGTCTTACCAACAGTTCTGAATCTATTGACACATTCATTTAGACATCTGGTTACTGCTCTTATGCTCATAAGGTCACAGACCGCTGACCCTATGACTATTATTCGGGAAGGCGAGAAGACAAGCATAGGAAATGTTTTCCTATGCTTCCATACCTATGTCTGCATATTTTTCTATGTTCCCGGCCTCCATCTATTGCCACATTACATTCCTACTAAGGGTACTATAATAATTAGAGGACAATGTGGGTGCATTATAATAATTGGAGAACTATAGGGATGCATTATATTACGTGTAGAACTATGGGGAGTGCATAATAATAATTGAAGGACTATGGGGTACATTAAAATAATTACAGGATTATAGGGAGCTACATTATATGGAGGTATATTAGGGTGCATTATAATTATTTGGGGATTATGGGGTGCATTAACATGTAAGGACTATGGGGTGCATTATAATATATGGAGGACTATGAGGATGCTTTCTAATAATTGGGGGGCTATGGGAGTGCATTTTAATAATTGGAGGAATGTGTGGTCTGCAGTATAATACATGGAGGACTATGTGGGCTGCATTATATTTGGAGGGCTATAGGGAGTGCATTACAATATATGGAGGACTACAGGGTGCATTATAATAATTGGAGGTGTATGGGGCTTGATTATAGTAATTGGAGGTGTATGGGGCTTTATTATAATAATTGGAGGAATATGCAGGCTGCATTATGAAAATTTGGAGAATATGGTGATGCATTAAACTTGGAGGACTATGGAGGGTGCATTATAATACATTGAGGACTATGAGGAGTGCATTATATTATTTGTAGGACTTAGAGGGTGTACTATAATAATTAGAGCAAAGTCAGTTTTTCACCATAACTGTGGGAATAACATACTTCAGTAGATATTAGTTGCACTTGCGCCCTTCCTCACCTGCTTGACCAAAAGGGAAACATGCAGCAAAAAGAGGAGGAAAAGATTCTCGGGCGATAGTGCATGGATTTTTTAAAAATTAAAACATCTCTTTATTCTTCATCTTTAAAAGAATGACCCCCTATGGGGAACACACAGGTCTTACGCGTCTTGGACGACTAAGGGCTACGTCACACACACAGATAATTGTGCAGAGATTGTTCGCAGATCTCTGGTTGCAGTGAAATCATGGACACATTGTTCCATTGTACACAGCCACAAAATGTAGCAATGTGTCCATGATTTCACTGCAACCAGAGATCTGTGAACAATCTCTGCACAATTATCTGCGTGTGTGACGTGGCCCTTAGAAGCATTCTAAATCGTAGATAAAACAGAATACATAGAAGAACAAATTTATAGACAGTAACTTGAACAATACTGATGATACAAATTACACTGATTAATTAGCATGTGAAAACCTCCTTCTATAAAGAGTTAACCCTGCCTCTGAATCAGACAATACTTTTATATCAGTAAATGAATAAACAAATTAGGTTTGCCAGGCACCACACAATATACTGTATGATAATGGCCTAATCCAGGCCCTCATTGTAATCCCTTCAGAGAAAGCTGGAACAACTGTGGTGCACTGCAAAATCCATTAGTAATCAACAAACAAAAGAAGAAAGCAGCACTCACCAGATCTTCCTTGTGCAGGTTTTATTGAAGGTGAGGGTTATAATAATGCAGGGAGGGGGAGCAAGATGGACTATGGCTTGCCCTTTTGTGCGGTGTGCACTTCCATACAGGACCCGTGGAAGAGCACACCGCATGAAACGGCAAGCCATAGTCCATCTTACTCCCCCCCCCTGCATTATTATAACGCTCACCTTCAATAAAACCTGCACAAGGAAGATCTGGTGAGTGCTGCTTTCTTCTTCTGTTTACAGATTTTATATCAGTAGAATAAATACAGAAAGGAAAATAAAATACAAGTTAATAAATGAATATTGTCTCCCTCCTATTATTCATACCATAAGGATGTTTCGTGTTCAATCTGACCATCCAAAAAACTTCTAGCTTATAGAGGGTTTTTTTTGCCAGCAATTGCCCCTTTTAGGTGCATTGACACTTTCAAATTGAAAAACCTCAGGTTATCTATAGAACGCCCATGTTTTTCAATGAAAAGAAAAGGGGGGGGGACAAGAGGCGCAATAGTGCCCTTATCACTCGACACTAAATCAAAGCAGGTGAGTAAGAAATGGTCACTCACCTATTCCAGTTGTGCCACGCACAACTGGTTAATAGACCTGATAGGCTGAGTATCCTGATGGCTGCTGCTGGACTTCCACCGGTCTCCACACGGGTAGACGATATCTGAAGCTTTGGGAAAGGAAGGTGTGCCACAGTCCGGGCTGCCAAAATCTTCCGCTCGTAAATAATGCAAGTAGCCGATGTCCAAATCAAACCTCTCTTTTATTTCTCCAACGCGTTTCAACGCCCTCCTGGCGTCTTCCTCAGGGATGTTGAAACGCGTTGGAGAAATAAGAGAGGTTTGATTTGGACATCGGCTACTTGCATTATTTACGAGCGGAAGATTTTGGCAGCGCGGACTGTGGCACACCTTCCTTTCCCAAAGCTTCAGATGTTTTTCAATGAGACTGTCTGGTAACCCCTAAGTAGTTGGCGTTCTTATTATTAATGTTGTATATGTGCTCAGCAATACTTTTTTTATTTTTCTACTAGTACACCCTATATATTTTAGTTTGCACTGCACACATTCAACATAATAGATTATGAGTTTTGTGTCGCAATTAATAAAATTTGTGATGTCATGAGTGTCATCAATTGCGTGAGATTTTTTGCATACTGACAGGCATTACATTTCTTCCCCCCACACTTGAAAGAGCCCTATCAAATAGACTACAGGAAAGTGAATTGCCCAAAGATCTCCCTCGTTTTGCCACGCACGGATAACCCTCCCGTAAAATTTGACGAAGGTGTACATCTTGATATAAAACAGGGATAAACCTTTTGATGATCTCTTTAATTTTATTGAATTGCAAACTATATGCGGTGCTGAAAAATTAGCATATTAGGATTACTTTTAGGACCCTCAAAAGGGGTTATAAAAAAGAACTTATTGATACAGAGGACTATGTTGACTTTTATACTATTTAGAGATCTATACAGGGTCCATTATTCTGTATGGAGGAAAGGGTTTGACCCACAATTAGGCTGACCTGCGACTTTGTCCAAATTGTTATTTTTGGCCCTCTATGTATTTGAGTTTGACATCCCTGCTATACACCCATTTGGAGGAGCAGGCATTTTGTTGGGATCTCAGGTAGGGCTCTATCTAATTGTTAAAAGTATTAGGCAGCTCATTAGACCTCTGAAGCTAGCTAAGCAATGGCTATTATGAAAATTCAAGAGACTAGACCTAGTAATGCCCTGGCAAACTCTGCTGCCAAGGCATCCACCATCATGCTTTTACTGGAGAATTACATATGTAATATGCAGTAGGATACATCTGTCGATTTTGAGCTGTTGGGTAAACTATTAAATAGGATGGGAGCAACATGTGTGTGACATGTGCGGAAATTGGGTGAGAAGTGTTGCTTCCGCAGATCACTCTTTGCTATGATGATTCATTTGATGCATGGTACATCTCATTGCACTATAGGAGCCATGAAAGGTTTGGTGAATCAACATTGGCTGGCTCAGGTCAGGGGTTAACCAGGAAGCAGCATATGTTTCTGTCTGTACTGTCTGTGCCCACCACAATCAAGGAAAAACTGTCATGGATCTGCAAGGATGCAGTCCAAGGACATTGTACTCATTGTAGCAATTGTAAAATAATTTGATACACTTACCCAATGTAACCAAAGGCTGTGGGGACAAGTGCAAAAGGGGTTTATCCAAATACTTATAACATAAATACAGCAGTACTGCTCACCTGATGTGGTTATGTGAGATATAACACTAATGAAATTTAAGAATATCTAATACACAGCATGAGGAATGGTGCAGTTTAATTGCTATGCATTTCAAAATGCTCTGACTTCTTCATCAGGAGTCCCACAAAGATTACCCAAGTTACCCAAGGTAGGCACATATGAGTATGTCCTAGTCTGTGTGGATCACTTTTCAGAATCCTTAATTGTCTGGTCCTATGTAAAATCAACAAAAACAAAGCTGTACTGAAGCTTATCTCAGAAGTGGCATATAAATAAGAGGTTCCAGCGGTAACGACATATTTCAAATGAGATATATTGGGGAATAATTATAAGACAAAGCAGGCATTGCTTACCCCATACCATCCTCAGAGCAGTGGGAATGTTGAGAGTGTGAATGTGACACAAAAGTTAAAGATTCAGGAAATGGTTTTGCACATAAAAAAGCCGTGTACTGAATGTCTACCAATAGATTTATATTCAGTAAAAACCACTATCAGTAGAAAGACAAGGCTATCACTATAAGATTCTTTTTTTTTTTAAGTCCTGCTAAGACAGGCTGTTATTCCTGTCAGCAATTATAGCACCTACATGGAACATAACACGATATATTGGTACATTACAACTGACAATGCCATAAATAACACATCCGATTGTCTGATACACTTGGAAGCTTCAAACGGAACTTGAAAACCCAACTCTTCAAGAAAACTTACAGCCTGCAACTAACACACTGCCATCTCACCACTGAAGCTGCTGCAAACCCACCCCCCAGCCCTCTCCATTCTGTACGAGTATATCTACTGTAATTTATATCTGTATTTTGTATATAATTCGTCATGTACAACACCATGCAGTTAATGGTGCTCTATAAATAATAAATAATAATACTTTATATTCATGTGTTCCTGTATATACCAGATGCAGAAGGATTACAGGACTAGAACCTTGAAATTGGATTATTGCAAAGAACCTTGGGAAGAAAAGTTTGAAATATGTGAAGCACTGTTTAATTAATAGTGCTATATAAGTGTATATATATATATATATATATATATATATACCAAATTTTGAAGGGATATTCCAAGTCCTAATAGCCACCCCAGCCTCAATTATATTTGAAAAAAGAACCCTTGTTTAAACACTTCTCATGATCAAAAGGTTCCAACGATGGCTATATGAGTTTGATCACGTCATGCATATGTTTTCATAATTGGGTTTGTGTTACTGATAGACGAATGGGATAAAAAATTCATAAGACACCTATCAGGCTATAGTTGGCCAGACTAAGGTGGCCTGGCTATAACTGCAAGTAAATATTCTGCCTAGCCAACTTTTTGATTAAAGGGGACATTGTACTTGATTGCTGGAACATGCCGGAACTGAATTCACAAGGTAATTTCAGAAATATAATAGTTGCACTCCCAGGGGCAGGGTGAGTCAAGAACTATCCTGGCTAAATCTAACTAGTTGGTTTAAAAATCAAGATGGTTGCTTTTCAGGAATATTACGGTCCATAGTAGAAGTGCTGACTACAGAATCATATAGTTAAATATATGTAGTGATACAGATAATAATGATATGTGTAACAGTGTGTGTAAGAAAGGCTAACCTAACTGGATGTCTGCAGAAGCACAGTGTTGTATTATGCTCCAGCTTAGTAATAAAACACTCATGTCCTACTGCAGCATAGCATGCTGACTAACACTGCAGCAATATCTCAACCACATTTGACCAACAGATGTCACAGCTGCAGTGAACAAACCCCCACAACAAAACATAATAGCTATAGTGAAGCAACTCCCAGAATGTTACTCATTACATATATCATTATTGTGAATTCAGAAGTTAGAACATGACATGAAAAAAGATGTGTGGTAATGTCCACCTTGAATGGTCTACTCCATGAAGTTAAGGGTCTATTTCTTTCACTGTGTGAAGTAGAGGTGGGTTTACCAAGTTCATCTGCTAGCAATGGACAAGATTTATTTGACAGGCAAAAAGTGTAAGAGGAGAAATATTAGGAAGAGGTTAGTAAGAGGTTAATGTCCTCAGGCCTGCCAAAATATCATGGGGTGTGGTAATTCTCATTAGAACTCACTGAAGAAAACCGCTGAGGGGTGTGAGCAAGGAGGTTGGATGCAGGGAGTGACTCTACTTATCATGCAGTTATGGATGGGGCTATATGTTATCATGTAAGAAATGTCTGCATAGTACCTCATACTCATATACTTTATAAATATTTGTGATCTGCATTCCTCTTTGGAAAGCTTTGGAAATCACATGCCTGTGTAGTTATTTACTTTTCACTGGTGTCATAAAGTGAATCCCAATCCCAGAAACTATTAAAGGGAACCAACCACCTCAGATCACCCTAATACACAGTTAGTACATGTCCCTGCACCCTAAGGATACCTTTCCAGCACTGTTTTTGTGTAAAATCTTGCATTAGTATAACTGATATAAAGAGTTTATAAACTTACTAGCCTGGAGACATCTGGGCGTATCCCTCCTTCTGTTATACTTCAGGGCTGTGCATTGCATGGCTGTGCTCCCCCTCCCTCCGTGCCTGCTGCCCTGCCCTGATGGGCATGATCGTTATCTCCGCTGCACAGAGGGAGGGGGAGCACAGCCATGCAATGGATGCACAGCCCTGAAGTATAACAGAAGGAGGGATACGCCCAGATGTCTCCAGGCTAGTAAGTTTATAAACTCTTTATATCAGTTATACTAATGCAAGATTTTACACAAAAACAGTGCTGGAAAGGTATCCTTAGGGTGCAGGGACATGTACTAACTGTGTATTAGGGTGATCTGAGGTGGTTGGTTCCCTTTAATTGGAGTTAGAACTGCTTCAACATTAGCTTTTTTTCTGTAATCCACATATGACACAAGAAAGGGAAGTATTCGAAATTCAAATCCTAATATGAATAATGAGAAACATATTCTTCATTTCTTTTCATTCATTGGTTTTCTAAACTGTCTAGGTATTTGTGTAAATAGACTCCGTGTAGCCTCATTTAGGAGTCTCAAACACGGGACTAGCCAGATATCTTTCCAGGAAAGGACCTAGCCAAGGAGCCACCCCATGGCTTGATCCTTCCTTGGAGGAATATCTGGCTAGTCCCGTGTTTAAGACACCTAAATGAGGCTTCAGGGACTCTATTTGCATATTTGTATTTCCCAGGGGGCAATGCACCTAGGATTTCACTGTGTTTGAGTGCGTTTGCCGGATGCCCGAAGTGTTTTCTTTGACTGGTCTCCCTGAGATCAGTGATTATTTCGTGATGTGGGTATTTGTGTAGGAATTTCCTGGTGTCTATCCTTATTTAAAATGTATACCGTAAATCTATTAAAAATGTCAAAAGATATATAAACCATATTATCAATGCTTGCATATTTTATTATTCATGATTAAAAAGTTATATATTTAGATAAATAATATACATGAAACAGAAATTACGGACAAAAATGATACAATGAACTAATGACACTATACTGCCTACGACAATAATTCACAGACAGATAATCGGGATCCTGATTAAACTGCCGCTTAAGCAGTGAAATGTATGACAGGGTTGGGCTTCTACCTCTGTGTTGTATTAGCCAGCCAGGATGTCTCAAGGTATCTATAGGTGGTTTTGTTTGTGGTCTTTTACTACATGCATTTTTTTTATTAACAGTCCTGTACACTTATGGTACCCTTGTCATATAGTCATACAGTTGTGGCCAAAAGTATTGACACCCCTGCAATTCTGTCAGATAATACTCAGTTTCTTCCTGAAAATGATTGCAATCACAAATCTTTGGTATTATTTTCTTCATTTAATTTGTCTTCAATGAAAAAACACAAAAGAGAATGAAGCAAAAAGCAAAACATTGATCATTTCATACAAAACTCCAAAAATGTGCCAGACAAAAGTATTGGCACCCTCAGCCTAATATTTGGTTGCACAACCTTTAGCCAAAATAACTGTGATCAACCGCTTCCGGTAACCATCAATGAGTTTCTTGCAATGCTCTGTTGGAATTTTAGACCATTCTTCTTTGGCAAACTGCTCCAGGTCCCTGATATTTGAAGGGTGCCTTCTGCAAACTGCCATTTTTAGATCTCTCCACAGGTGTTCTATGGGATTCAGGTCTGGACTCATTGCTGGCCACCTTAGAAGTCTCCAGTGCTTTCTCTCAAACCATTTTCTAGTGCTTTTTGAAATGTGTTTTCGGTCATTATCCTGCTGGAAAACCCATGACCTCTGAGGGACACCCAGCTTTCTCACACTGGGCCCTACATTATGCTGCAAAATTTGTTGGTAGCCTTCAGACTTCATAATGCCATGCACACGGTCAAGTAGTCCAGTGCCAGAGGCAGCAAAGCACCCCCAAAACATCAGGGAACCTCCGCCATGTTTGACTGTAGGGACCGTATTCTTTTCTTTGAATGCCTCTTTTTATCGCCTGTAAACTCTATGTTTATGCCTATGCCCAAAAAGCTCTACTTTTGCCTCATCTGACCAGAGAACATTCTTCCAAAACGTTTTAGGCTTTCTCCGGTAAGTTTTGGTAAACTCCAGCCTGGCTTTTTTATGTCTCGGGGTAAGAAGTGGGGTCTTCCTGGGTATCCTACCATACAGTCCCTTTTCATTCAGACGCCGACGGATAGTACGGGTTGACACTGTTGTACCCTTGTACTGCAGGGCAGCTTGAACTTGTTTGGATGTTAGTCGAGGTTCTTTATCCACCATCCACACAATCTTGCGTTGAAATCTCTCGTCAATTTTTCTTTTCCGTCCACATCTAGGCAGGTTAGCCACAGTGCCATGGGCTTTAAACATCTTGATGACACTGCGCACAGTAGACACAGGAACATTCAGGTCTTTGGAGATGGACTTGTAGCCTTGATATTGCTCATGCTTCCTCACAATTTGATTTCTCAAGTCCTCAGACAGGTCTTTGGTTTTCTTTTTTTTCTCCATGCTCAATGTGGTACACACAAGGACACAGGACAGAGGTTGAGTCTAGTTTAATCCATGTCAACTGGCTGCAAGTGTGATTTAGTTATTGCCAACACCTGTTAGGTGCCACAGGTAAGTTACAGGTGCTGTTAATTACACAAATTAGAGAAGCATCACATGATTTTTCTAACAGTGCCAATACTTTTGTCCACCCCCTTTTTTATGTTTGGTGGGGAATTATATCCAATTTGGCTTTAGGACAATTCTTTTTGTGTGTTTTAATTGAAGACAAAGTAAATGAAGATAATAATACCAAAGAATTTGTGAATGCCATCATTTTCAGGAAGAAACTGAGTATTATCTGACAGAATTGCAGGGGTGTCAATACTTTTGTCCAAAACTGTATATGTGACTATAGGAAAGCTCCATCTATAGTAACTTTGTGTGCATGTGGGGCACCCTGCCGGGTAAGCCTACACTAGAGGTACTGCACTCCTGCGGTTAGAGAATGTAATGCCCCTGTTCTCCAGGTGCTGGGATGGTGCAGTGGAGCCCAAAAACACACACGCAGTGACAGGCCCTGGGACAATGGGAGGACCCAAAGGGAGGGCCTAGGATACAAAAAGGGGAAATAGGAAGTGGTAGAGACAGTAGAGACAGTAGAAGGAGACTGGAGGAGTAACATCGGCTGTTGAGAAGTGTGTGGTGCCGACTCCCGTGGGTTTTTGCAATGCTACCTCGCTTGCCCACGGGAGGGAAAGACTGACTGACGGAGAGAGAAGAGCCCTAGGGGTGTGGATGAGACATCGATTCCCTGTACGCCCGAATCTAATGAGACAGAGGGGTTGGTGGATAACACAGGGACCCGGCCCTGAACACAGTGCGGATACTTCATGCCCGAGCCGTAAATCTGGAGGCCCCTGACTTCTAATAAGAGCTGTGGCCAAACACTCAACACATCTTAGGGAAGGCGACTGAAGTAGAGAGCAGTGCCACGGAGCAGAACCTAATGGTGCCCGGACACAAATAAGCAATCGTGGCTGTCGGTACTTGAGCTCTGTGCTGCGAAGAGCGTTGAGAGCCTGGGGGTTAAAACAATGACCCGCTCGCCTCAGATGAGAACTATCCTTAGAACGCTTTGAGAGAGACAGACCACCAGAGACTGAGACACTTAGGAAGGAAGGAAAGGGCACCAACCATGGCTTGACTGTACTAACCTGGCTCTGGAGAAAATGCTATATCAGAGAGTTGCAGGAGCATACCCGGCGGCCATGTTTTAACACCGAAGTAAAAGTAACGGAACTGCATCTGTGGTGTTTGTGTGACTTTTTTGAGCGGCGACCACTGGCCGCAGAGCCTGCCTTGAATACCGAGGGTACCATTGACGGAGCAAACATCTGACAAGGTATAGCCGGGGGAAACCACTCCACTGCCCTGGGGACTGCACTCCACCTGCGGGGAGTGACTCCATCCAAGCTGCCGGTCATCGTCCCCAGAGGTTCCGCAGCAGCGGCGGCCGCCCTGATAGTATACCACAGGTGGCATCATGATTACCCCCTTATCCTGTTAGATATTCCCTAACATCACCCCTTTATTAAAATGCCACCACCAGGGTCACGGAACTGGGTCTGGCCCTCGTCTGTCCCCGTAAAAAGAACCAAAGAGAGGTGAAGTAGAGCAACGAGTAATCGCCCGGTTCTCGAGTCTTTCCCGGCCCTGGAGTGGGCATGTCACATGAAAGTCTTATTGTGATAGTATTGATATTATATTTAGTGATGAGAAAACTTTTCTCAACCATGTTTTCAAGTTTCAAATTCAGCACAAACATGACCAATTCAGTTCAGGTTCGGCAGACCCAAGCAATTTCATAAACAGTCGGTGAACCCGGATTTGTTCCGTAAGTGATCGGATTTAAAAAAGCATTAATGCTTCTACGTGCTTTTCTTCTACCTTCTGACAGTGTAGGGTAGCGGGTGGGATGTGTTTGATGAGGGGACCATCCTGGAAACTTGTAATACCAGTGAACACCACAATAACACATTTATAAAATCAGTCACTGCTCTAGAAGGTGGATGATGTTCTCTTTTTGGGTCGGCAAGACCTCAGTCCCACTAGGTGGAGACCCCGGAACAAAGTGTTTAAGTTCATGTTTTAAAAAAAGCCCCACAGGCCAACACAGTAGCAACCCTAACAGATTCAAGGGCACTGTCCTTAGAGTAACTTACCCAGACAGAATATCGGGTGGCCTATCTCTCTTCTCCCAATCAACACTCCCTAGAACTTTGGTATAGTCTATTAAGGGACAAGGTCCAAGAGGAAAAGTAAATAATGGGACTGGAGCAAAGCTCATGGAGCAGAGTCTATTGCTGGTTGGACATAGTCCAAAGAAATAGGTTGGCAGCCCAGTCAGCTGAAGAGTCCTCCAATCCAGCAGGGGAATGCACAATAGATGCAAATAAATTTGGAAGGGGTGAAAAAAACAAAACTAAAAGTTTAGCCTATACAGCACAATCCAGGCCAATTGGACCTGAGTGGTAATATACCAGTACCTCCCTTAAAACAGTCATCACATTCAACACAGGCCTCTTCTGGCCTCAAAGTTTTGCAGAACAGCCTGTTTGATAGATTTCAGTCATCACTGAAGGTTTCCTTGCTGAATTTCCTCCCTTATTCTTGACATACTCACCCAACAATTATCCTTCCTCTCAGAATGTGTCCTCACTTTTTCATTGCTCACCAACAACTCCCTCCTGAACCAGGAACTGACACACTAGTCTCTATTACTGCTCCCACAATTGGCTAGTTCCCAACACTAACTACCTTTGTCCCTGCTGTCTGTTGATGGACAGACTCAAGCTTTCATCCAGTTTTATACAAACCAGAGTCTATATAAGTGTAAAAATGAGGACAGTGACCTACGGTGGCTGGTGGCTTGCTCTGCAGCCCACAGGGAAATCAGCATCCATTACCACAGGAAAATACTGTAGAAATACCAGCAATACAAAAATACCATGTGTCTTCAGGTTGAATGAGACAGCCCATCAATCTTCTTACATGAGTATCATGGATTTCATCCTTTTGCATGTAGATGTTATTTTGGTCACTTTACTGCGTTATTAGGTGTGATGAGATACCAATACCAACATCTTGGGACTAATATGGATCTAGTGTTAAAGGGATCCTGTCACCTCCTAGAAGCCACCTAATCTATCAATACATGACCTTCCTATTACCATTATAACCATCCTTCTCTGTGCTAAATGCCTCCTTTCAAAGTTGAAATAAACACTTTGGTACTTACTCATTAGGATGATAATGAAGTGGGGGCTATATGCAATTGCCTTTTAGGTGTGTTGTTTTGCAGGCTCCAGGATCCAGCCTCTCTCTGTCTGTGCTGCTGTGATGTGGAGCTGAAGGCAGGACTAATGATTTGCATTCTGGGAGTGACAGAGAGGGGGAGGGCAGAGCCTGCACAAGCAAAGCAGCACAGAGAGAGAGGGTGGACCCTGGAGCCTGCAAAACAAGCACGCCCTAAGGGCTAAAGAGTATAGCCCCTACTAATTATAATGCCTAATAAGTGACTATAAAATCGTTTTTATCTACTTTGACAGGTTGCTTTTTGGAGACAAAAGGAGTGTGAGATTAGTGATGGGATGCTGCAGGGACATGTTTTTGTAGCTTAGGTGGATTTTTGGAGGTGACAGGATCCCTTTAAATACTTTTAGTAAAATATAGGCATGTTTTTATGTTCCAAATATGATCATGGTATGTGGACTTCTCACAGTTTTCACCAAACACACAATAGATCAACATTATGTCTAAACTAAAGAATAAACATACTTCCTAAATCATCTCCTGATTTTCATTATTCAATGAATCATAAATGCATGGCATCAAATTGTAATGAATATCTTTGAAATTAAAAATAATTGTGTTGTTTTATATGAAAAGAAGCAATTAGTATATCCATTAATGAGTTTTTGCAAAGTTGCATAATTCAAGTTTACATAAAATTTATCTTCCACTAATAGATAAAATTAATTAACTTGAGAAAATGTGTATTTGAAAAGCCTAAAGAACAAATGCTAATTAATAGTATGTATCTTACTAATCTGAGTTTCTAATTACATTCTTAAGTACTACTACTGAAAATATTAACAATAAAATACTTTAGACTTTTATTAAGTTACTTCTGTGCAAAAAATAAAAAACTATATGGGTTTAGTTAATCACATAACTAATGCATTTCTTCCTCTCTTTTACTCAGTAATTTTTATAACACGATGATATATTCATTCGGCTGGTACATGTATTTAAAGGGAACCAACCACCTAAAAATTGCTATCTAAGCTATAAATATCTGTCCCTGGAGCCTAAAAATACTACTCTAACCATCTCTGACTGACTAAATCTAACTAACTAGAGGCACACTAAATCACTTTTTATACTTACCAAATTCTTGTCGGATGGGCGTTCCTCCAGGCTCTTTGTCAGCGAGGCGGGTCTCCTCGCTGCTGTCCATTTTCTTCCCAAGATTCAAATTACCCCCCATCGTGTCCTCGCAATAAGCAGGTCACGTGCTGCAGGCTCCGTGTCACTTCCGCCCGCCGCGTCGCTGGGTCTATGACGCGCCCAGGCCTGCTTCAGCATGCCATCTGCACATGCTCAGAAGCCGGCCTGGGTGTACCAGTGACGCGGCGGGCGGAAGTGACGCGGGGCTTGCAGCACGTGACCCGCTCATTGCGAGGACATGATGGGCGGGTAATTTGAATCATAGAAGAAGATGGACAGCAGCGAAGTGGGTGCGAACACGGCAACGAGACCCGCCTCGCTGACAAAGACCCTGGAGTAACGCCCATCCGACAAGAATTTGGTAAGTATAAAAAGTGATTTAGTGTGCCTCTAGTTAGTTAGATTTAGTCAGTCAGGGATGGTTAGAATAGTAATTTTAGGCTCCAGGGACAGATATTTATAGCTTAGATAGCGATTTTTAGGTGGTTGGTTCCCTATAAGATATACAGTTATGACTAAGAGTGTTGGAGTCCTTGAAATTTGTAAGGAAAATATGAATTATTCTTATTGTCATAGAGACACAGCCAGAGACCCTGTCAGAAACTTGGGAAATAAATTCTGACCACCAGCATATCACAGACATATAATATTTGGATTCAATGAGCACCTAAAATCACAAGGGAAAATATGATGTCCATATCGTTGACCTGGGAGCGTCCAGGTCAAAGATTTGGAAAAATTGGGTTTTTGATAACTTTGGAGATGGGTGTTTCTCCAAGAAAACTGCCCATATGTGAGGTCAGCAAAGTGGTCGTGCCTGGGTTTATGGTTTAAACCATACAAACAAAAGTGTCCATCTTTGTTGCCTCATTCCAGCCTAGTCGAAGGTCATAGTACTACGTACAGCTGTGAGGCGAAATCATAACCCATTTCCGGGGTGCCTTCACCCCCTAAATCTGCAACTGTCACTGCATGGCACAGGCATAGTGTTATATCTTTATTTTAATCCCTTTTATTTTAATAACTGTTTATGGATATATGTAAGTTGTCTCATTTGTAATATCTTTTATATCATTTGAAAACACTGCCAACTTTTTGGAGTAAAACGTATAAAATTTGCTAATTTGGTGTCTCATGGACATTCCATTTTATATTGTATGCTGTTCACAAGTACATGCTGACCTCTATATGTAAAGCCATAAAAAACAAAATGGGTGTTTTTTTTGTAATTATAGGACTAGTTGCTATATGGCCTGCTAATTGAAGGAATATGAGTGGTGTCTACATATGACCTTCCCTGGTTGTTACTGATATGAAGTAAGCTTATCTAGTAAGCCAGTTATTGTAAGTTAGAAACAGTGAAAGAGGCACACTGTGCTAAAGAAGTGTGAATACTATGGTTACAATCAAGTTTATCTGTGTACTGGGAAATAAGTTACATGTGGTGCTTCTAAAGATGTTATTCCATTTTATAGGTGATTGACTTGGAAAGTGCTGAAGGGGGACACAACTCTTTTAAAAAGAACCTGTCACCCCCCTGGTGCTATGCTTACTGAATGCAGCACTGAATGCAGTGTGTCTGCTGCATTCAGGGAAGGGGTCCCCCATGTCTCTAGCCCCCCTGAAAGTTTTTAAAAAGACTTTATAAAATGTACAGAAAATGAGTCCGGAGGGACTTACTCAGTAATGAGTCATCACTGTTGCTGGTGCCTCCCCGCCTCCAGCTTTCTATGTGCCACTTCCAGTTCTCTGCGATGACACATACAGGAGGCTGAACAAGAGAGGGCTGGAGGAGGTACACAGAAGGCTGGAGGCGGAGAGGAGGGCAGACACATAAAGAATGCTGAACAAGGGGTGACACAAAGAGGGCTGGAGGTGGGGAGGACACCAGCAGGAGCGATGACTCATTACTGAGTAAGTCCCTCCGGACTCCTTAT
>JARQOC010000003.1:718389797-718406506 GCA_033576535.1 Allobates femoralis
TTTCTTATATGGTTGACCAATCTGCAGCATTCCCTTAAAAGCTAATGGCATCTCATGGCTCTACTTGTGCAGTTTATCTCTCTTTTCCTGAACAATCTTCAAAGTTTATTGATAACCAAATCATGTGGAGTTTAGGTACTTTGCAACCCACTGAGTCTGCATTTAGGAACACATAATGGCATGGCAGATGTAATATCTAGGAAATGATGATCATAAGGCATGCTAAATGAAAAACAATTACATTGTCAATAGAAGCTCATTATTCCATAAATGTTCATTAAAGGGAACCTGATCTCGAAAAATGTGCCCCCAGCCTCTATATACCTGTCCCTGCACCATGCTAATAGATTTTTTAGCCATCCCTTTGTGTTTTTAAATCGACATAGTGAAGTTTAGAAAAGTTGTTTTTATACCTTATGATGTGCGGCTTCTCATTATTTGAGAAGCCGCAAAAGGCGTTCCTTTCTTGTTCTCCTCGCCGTCTGCTTTTTATTTATTCACGCCCCTATGGGCGTGCTACAGAGCAGGGAGACTGTGCGTGTTATGTAAAGGGCGCTAAAGCCGCTATGACACAAATTGTGTCATATCCTGCTTTACCATGACAGTACACCCATTAGGTGTACAGTGAACACATCTCACGCATGCGCACTCGGCATCGCGAGGTCGGCAGTACACCCTAATCGGTGTACTGATGTGGTAAAGCCGGATATGACACGATTTGCGTCATAGCGGCTATACCGCCCCTTACATGACACGCATGGTCTCCCTGCTCTGTAGCATGCCCATAGGGGCGTGAATAAATAACAAGCAGGCGGCGGGGAGAATAAAAAAGGAACGCCTTTTGCGGCTTCTCAAATAATGAGAAGCCGCACATCATAAGGTATAAAAACAACTTTTCTAAACTTTACTATATCGATTTAAAAACACAAAGGGATGGCTAGAAATGTATTAGCATGGTGCATGGACAGGTATATAGAGGCTGGGGGCTCATTTTTTGTGGTCAGGTTCCCTTTAACAAGTTCTTATTACTTCAAATATTTTAATGAAGAACAACTGATTGCTTTCACTTTTCCACACTATCTAGTCTGGAGTTAAGCGACCCGTTTCTAACAGGCTAGTCCAGGTGGAATAATTTCATGAGTGAGTGGCAATTAGTACAGCATTCCATGATATGTTGCCCCTGAACAATTTCAACCATGTGGAAACAGGAAAAAGAAGGGGTCTTAAAAATGTTGTTATATTGCTCTGGTGATATTGGGGTATTTCAAACAGTAAGTTGGTCATGTGTTCTGAAGATGTATTTCCAATCTGGATTGTGCAATACGGCAAGGGAACCTGTCAGCTCAGTTTAGCCCCCTATCCTACCACTACCTGTCCCTGCACCTTGCTAGCCCATCCTTAACCATCCTTCTCCGAGCTAAAACTGTACTATAAAGCTTTAGAAAAACAATTTAATAACTTACATAGTCCTATTATAATGAGGGCTCCAGTCTGCATCTGTAGACTGAGATGGGCAGTCTCCAGGTCTCAATTCTCCCCCCCTGCCGTCTCTTATTACGCCTTGCTGGGCATCATCATTCCTTCTCTTCTCGCCCCCTGTTGTGAAATTCCTGCCCCCTCCTCAGTATGATGTGGAATCGGTCTGTTGCATTTTGGGGGCTTATGAAGTGTACAACCCAGCTTCAATATGCGCACTGCACATGCGCTGGAGCCGGACTGCATAGCCCATACACCTGCACACTGCTCAGGACTGGAACTGACGTCTGGCTCCATGTCATACTATGAGGAGGAGGCGGGAATTTCAAAACAGGGCGAGAACAAAAGCAATAATGACGCCCAGTGGGGCGTGAAAAGATCAGCGAGGGGGGGTGTCATGCGCTTTAAATGGTGCTGACATTGCCGGATACTGCCGTGTATGTGTTTGTCTTTAAGAGCTGCATGGTTGATAGTTGTGAAGGTCCTGTTTTGTGCTCCAAAACTGCATTCACTATGAGGTTGGCTGCTGGTTGAGGGGTTAATGTGTGACTCACCTGGGCTCCCCTCCCCCTGGCCTTCAAGCAGCATCTCCTTCCACCAGGTGGTGCTGCTGATAGAGTTTCACTCTATGCCTGGAAGCCGTGCTGTGCTGATTTGTGTGTTTGTGTTACTGAAGTCCTTTCCTTTGGAGTTGCTGTATCCCAGGTCTGTGGAGGGAGGTAAGGGGGGAATAGCGCAGGGCTCGTAGAGGAGCTTTAGGGAGAGGCTGGAGGCCGAACCTTCTCACCTTCAGAGATACCTTCGGGATCAGGGCCATTCAGGATTCCAAGACTAGGGTCAGACTAGTCTTCCCTGGTCACCCTGCCCATAACTGCCATTCCCTCATCAGCATTCTCACTACTCCATGACAGGGTGGAGACCCGTAGACCACCCATCTCAGACAACGGATGTAGACTGGAGCCCTCATTAACATAGGAGTAGTGATGAGCGAGCATGCTCGCCACCACTCGGTACTCGCACGAGTATCACTGTACTCGGGCTACTCGGCGAGCACCGAGTAATCTCGCGATACTCGTGCTGTGCTCGTGGTCGTCATTAGTGATGGGCGAATCCTAAATTACTCGGAATCGCTTGACTCTAGCGAGTCCGAGCCCAGGACTCGCTACTCGTTGCGAGTCTAGCGAGTCCAATGTTAATGAATGGGGAAGCGAGTAATAGCGAGTAGTGTGAGATTTACAACTCGCAGATGTGTCTCGGAAGCTTCAGCCTGAAGCAATCCTAGTTTTGTCATTTATTTGCATTGCTCGTTTACTTTGTAAGTAATCGCTGACTCGCACAGATAAGAGTCCTGTCTCCTCTGTGTTGGCTGCCAGCTCCAGGGTCCTAGAGCCCGCCTGCTGCCTGATGTAGCAGAGCTGAAATTGTTCTCAGTCTGCTCATTCCCTGTGTACAGACATGAATGTCTGTGCACAGAGATGATGTAGCAGAGCTGAGATTGTTCTCAGTCTGCTCATTCCCTGTGCATAGAGATCTATATCTATACACAGGGGATGTAGCAGAGAGGACATCGCGTTTTGGACTGCGTCGGACGGAAGAGGATTTTTTTAATTAAAGATGGAGTCCCTAATGGCTTTTTTTTTTATTTCTAATAAAAATTTTTCTTTGTGTTGTGTTTTTTTTAAAACAATTTAATAGAAATTCATGGCGGTCATGTCTAATATTGGCGTGACCACCATAAATTTCGGGCTTAGGGCCAGCTGATAATACAAAGCTGGCCCTAACCTCTTTATTACCCAGCGTGCCACCGCTACCAGGGCCGCTGGAAGAGCGGGGTTCAGCGTCAGAGGATGGCACTTCAATGAACGCGCCATCTTCTGGGGCGGCTGCGGGCTGCAATTTGCAGCGGGGGGTGCCCAGAAAGCTTGGGCATCCCTGCGCTGCGGATTCCAGCCCCCAGCTGCTTAGCTGTACCTGGCTAGACATAGAAATTGCGCGGAGCCCCACGCATTTTTTTTAAATTATTTCATGAAATTCTGAGATTCTGACTCTGAGACTCTGACTCTGAAATTCATTAAATAATTTTAAAAAAATGCGTGGGGCTCCGCGCAATTTCTATGTCTAGCCAGGTACAGCTAAGCAGCTGAGGGCTGGAATCCGCAGCGCAGGGATGCCCAAGCTTTCTGGGCACCCCCCGCTGCAAATTGCAGCCCGCAGCCGCCCCAGAAGATGGCGCGTTCATTGAAGCGCCATCCTCTGGCGCTGAACCCCGCTCTTCCAGCGGCCCTGGTGGCGGTAGCACGCTGGGTAATAAAGGGGTTAATACCAGCTTTGTTATACAAGCTGGTATTAAGCCCGAGATTCTTAATGTCAGGCCACGTTTGACCCAGCCACTAAGAATCTCCAATAAAGGGTTAAAAAAACACAGAGAAAATTTTTTATTTGAAATAAAAAAAAAAGCCATTAGGGACTCCATCTTTAATTAAAAAAATCCTCTTCCGTCCGACGTAGTCCAAAACGCGATGTCCTCTCTGCTACATGCACAGGGAATGAGCAGACTGAGAATAATCTCAGCACTGCTACATCATCTCTGTGAGCAGGCAGGTTCTAGGACCCTGGAGCTGCACAGAGAAGACAGCTGGACTCGGCTCGCAAAGAAACAGCAGTTACTTTGCGAGTTTCCCTGCTATCACTGGCACAGTAGCCAGTGATGACTCGCAGGAGTCCAATGCAAACAATGGCAATCCTAGTTTTGTCAGCGTTTCTGACAAAACTAGGATTGATATTGATTTGCATTGGACTCGTGCGAGTCATCACTGGGAAACTCGCCGAGTACCGAGTCCTGCGAGTCCCTTACTACTCGCCGAGTAACGAGTCCTAGCGAGTAGATTCGCCCATCCCTAGTCGTCATCTCTGCATGTTGGCGCTCTTTTGAGAGCCAGCTTACATGCAGGGATTGGCTGGCAGACCACTGCAATGCCACAGCCCTGTTAGTTGTGGCATTGCAATGATTTGCCGGCCTGCACAGTGTGACCGAGCCTTTATAAGACCCGGCTGCGCTGTGCTCTGCACACAGGCATCCAGACAGTGAGTGTAGGGAGAGTGCTGCTGCTTAGGGACAGATTTGCGGCCCTCATAGGTAGATCCGGAGCAGGGCTGCAAACTGCTGCTGACCACAACAGTCCTTCTCAGGACTAATCTAGGAGGATATAGGCAGGGTGATACAGATCGGAATCCAAGCTTTTCTGTGACCATAACAGTCACCAGACTGTTGAACTTACTACCTTGATCCAAGTTAGGGACTAAAATCCAAATCTCCTGTGACCATTACATTCACCAGACTGGTGTACTTACTACCTTGATACAGGTTAGGGACTAAAATCCTACTCTCCTGTGACCATTACAGTCACCAGACTGGTGTACTTACTACCTTGATACAGGTTAGGGACTAAAATTCTAATAATCTGTGACCATTACAGTCACCAGACTGGTGTACTTACTACCTTGATACAGGTTGGGGACTAAAATCCTAATAATCTGTGACCATTACAGTCACCAGACTGGTGTACTTACTACCTTGATATAGGTTAGGGACTAAAATCCTACTCTCCTGTGACTATTACAGTCACCAGACTGGTGTACTTACTACCTTGATACAGGTTAGGGACTAAAATCCTAATCTCCTGTGACCATTACAGTCACCAGACTGGTGTACTTACTACCTTGATACAGGTTAGGGACTAAAATCCTAATAATCTGTGACCATTACAGTCACCAGACTGGTGTACTTACTACCTTGATACAGGTTAGGGACTAAAATCCTAATCTCCTGTGACCATTACAGTCACCAGACTGGTGTACTTACTACCTTGATACAGGTTAGGGACTAAAATCCTAATAATCTGTGACCATTACAGTCACCAGACTGGTGTACTTACTACCTTGATACAGGTTAGGGACTAAAATCCTACTCTCCTGTGACTATTACAGTCACCAGACTGGTATACTTACTACCTTGATACAGGTTAGGGACTAAAATCCTAATAATCTGTGACCATTACAGTCACCAGACTGGTGTACATACTACCTTGATACAGGTTAGGGACTAAAATCCTACTCTCCTGTGACCATTACAGTCACCAGACTGGTGTACTTACTACCTTGATACAGGTTAGGGACTAAAATCCTAATAATCTGTGACCATTACAGTCACCAGACTGGTGTACTTACTACCTTGATACAGGTTAGGGACTAAAATCCTAATAATCTGTGACCATTACAGTCACCAGACTGGTGTACTTACTACCTTGATACAGGTTAGGGACTAAAATCCTACTCTCCTGTGACTATTACAGTCACCAGACTGGTGTACTTACTACCTTGATACAGGTTAGGGACTAAAATCCTAATCTCCTGTGACCATTACATTCACCAGACTGGTGTACTTACTACCTTGATACAGGTTAGGGACTAAAATCCTAATCTCCGGTGACCTCAACAGTCACCAGACAGTTGTCGATGTATACAGGCAAAATGCGCAAGGGCGTTGGCAAGGAACAAGGAAGTGGACGTGATGGTGGTGCAGGCAGAGGGGTACGAAAACTAGCAGCCTGACCACCACCAGCATGATCAGGCACATGTCAGCCAAGCACCCGACTTTGTGGGAAGTACAACAGTCGAGGAGCGGTACTTGCTGATGTCACTGCTACGTCTTCGCGTGTTGTGCGTGCGAGCCAATCCCCTGTCCATGCTGGCCGCGAACAAGCCTCCGACCCTGCACCTGCAGTTGCCCACGCACAGATAACACCAGCATCAAGCACGTCCTTGTCCCAAGGCAGCGTTCAATTATCCATTCAGCAAACATTTGAACGCAGGCGCAAATACGCTGCCAACTCCCCACATGCCAAAGTCCTGAATTATCACATTTCGCGACTCATAGCGCTAGAAATGTTGCCTTTCCGGCTGGTGGAGACGGAAGCATTCCGCGACCTGATGGCGGCTGCTGTCCCACGTTACTCGGTCCCCAGCCGCCACTATTTCTCCAGATGTGCCGTCCCCGCATTGCATAACCACGTGTCCAACAGCATCACACGTGCCCTGAACAACGCTGTTTCAGCCAAAGTCCACCTAACCACAGACACGTGGACAAGTGCTTGTGGGCAAGGCCGCTACATCTCCTTGACGGCACACTGGATTAATATTGTGGAGGCTGGGACCCAGTCTGAGCGAGGGACGGAACACGTCCTTCCCACACCAAGGATAGCAAGCCCTACCTCTGTCAGGGTTTCACCGACACTCTACAGCTCCGGAATGTCATGCTCCTCAGCCTCCTCCTCCTGCGCATCCTCATTCACTGTACCCTCCACACCAGTCACAAGCTGGAAGCACTGCAGCACTGCCTCTGCAAAGTAGCAACAGGCTGTGCTGAAGCTAGTCTGCGTAGGTGACAAACCCCACAATGCAGAAGAGGTGTGGACAGCTCTGAAACAGCAGGCAGATCATTGGCTCACACCTCTGAACCTAAAGCCAGGAAAGGTCGTGTGTGACAATGGCCTGAACCTGGTGGCAGCTTTGAGGCGAGGCCAGCTGACGCATGTTCCATGCGTGGCCCATGTGCTCAACCTGGTGGTTCAGAGGTTTGTAAAGTCATACCCAGAGCTGTCTGAACTGCTGGTAAAAGTTCGCCGTCTGTCTGCACATTTTCGCAAGTCACCTGCTGCTTCAGCCGGCCTTGCCGGTTTTCAGCGCCGTTTGCGTCTTCCGGCCCACAGATATCAGGATATGTAAGCAGAAGAGGGCAGTTGTGGACTACCTGCATCACCTAAGCCGTCGGGAAATGGGTCAAACTCCACACATAACACCTGAGGAGTGGAGATGGATGTCGGACCTATGTACCGTCCTCCAAAACTTTGAGGACTCCACCAAGATGGTGAGCGGCGATGACGCCATTATTAGCGTCACCATACCACTACTCTGTCTTCTAAAACGGTCTCTGCTGAAAAACAAAGAGGATGCATTGCAGGCCGAGCGCGATGACTTGGAGCAAGAAACAGTAGTGGGTGTGGGTGAAAACACACAGCCCAGCCTCATCTCATCACAACGTGCAGTGGAGGACTATGACGAGGAGGAGGAGGATGAAGACATGGAGCAACTCTCTGGCCAAATTGAGGATATGACATGCACACCAGTCATACCCTCGATTCAGGGTGGCTGGCCAGAGGACAGGGGAGACGAGGAGGAGGACAGCATGTTCAGTCATCGTGTTGGTCTGGATACTTAAGTGATGGCTGTTAAGAGTCTGGCGCACATGGCTGACTTTATGGTAAGCTGCCTGGCTCGTGACCCTCGCGTTCAGAACATCTTGGCCGACAATTAGTACTGGTTGGCAACACTGTTATACCCACGCTACAAGGAGAACTTTATGTCTCTCATTCCTGAGGCGGAGAGGTCAGCCAAAATGCAGCAGTTCCAGAAGGCCATAGTCACGGAAGTAGGCAAATCATTCCCCTCACAAAACGCTAGCGGCATAGGTCAGGAATCGGTGGACAACCAAGGCGTACGGCCGAGAGGGGCACAAGTCCAATCCGCCAGAGGTAGGGGAACAGTCTTTACGATGTGGGACAGCTTTCTCAGCCCCTCACGTACCACAGCCCCTGAGGTGCGGGGGTAGTGCCACAAGAAATGCTAAGTTTGGCCAGATGCTGAAGGAGTACCTTGCAGATCGAACAACTGTACTGCGAGATTCCTCTGTGCCTTTCAATTATTGGGTCTCCAAGCTTGACACGTGGCATGAATTGGCTCTCTACGCCTTGGAAGTCCTGGCCTGCCCTGCCGCTAGTGTATTGTCAGAGCGTGTTTTCAGTGCCGCAGGTGGAATCATTACTGATAAATGCACCCGCCTCTCAACTGAAAATGCTGAAAGGCTGACTCTGATCAAGATGAACAAGGGTTGGATTGGGCCAGACTTCACCACACCACCAACAAATGACAACTGAATTTAAATTTTGTTATGGGAATTTGCCATGTACCTCCACTCACCCATGGGTACACACTTCTGGACTTTGGCTAATCGCTGGACAGCTCCTCCTTCTCCTCATGAGCCACCATGATGACCGTTACAATAGTTAGGCTGTTGTTTGAGGTATACTCACAGTGGTAAATTTTTTCACCCATTCTTTTAGAATGGGCATTACAACGACAGGAGACCCGCTCCTTTTCAATGAGAAAAATGTTTTGAGGCCCTCATGCACGTCTCTATCCAGGGACAATGTGAAGCCTCCCAATTTTTGGCTGCCCTGCCAAAGGGCTATACTACAATACACCCACTTGAGGTTTACAGGCCCTACTGCATGTCTGTATGCATGGGTCATTGTTGAACCTCCCAATTTTTGGCTGCCCTGCCAAAGGGCTATACTACAATACACCCACTTGAGGTTTACAGGCCCTCCTGCACGTTTCTATCCTGGGACAATGTGAAGCCTCCCAATTTTTGGCTGCCCTGGCCAAAGGGCTATACTACAATACACCCACTTGAGGTTTACAGGCCCTACTGCATGTCTGTATGCATAGGTCATTGTTGAACCTCCCAATTTTTGGCTGCCCTGCCAAAGGGCTATACTACAATACACCCACTTGAGGTTTACAGGCCCTCCTGCACGTCTCTATCCTGGGACAATGTGGAGCCTCCCAATTTTTGGCTGCCCTGGCCAAAGGGCTGTACTACAATACACCCACTTGAGGTTTACAGGCCCTACTGCATGTCTGTATGCATGGGTCATTGTTGAACCTCCCAATTTTTGGCTGCCCTGCCAAAGGACTATACTACAATACACCCACTTGAGGTTTACAGGCCCTCCTGCATGTCTGTATGCATGGGTCATTGTTGAACCTCCCAATTTTTGGCTGCCCTGGCCAAAGGGCTATACTACAATACACCCACTTCAGGTTTACAGGCCCTCCTGCACGTTTCTATCCTGGGACAATGTGAAGCCTCCCAATTTTTGGCCGCCCTGGCCAAAGGGCTATACTACAATACACCCACTTGAGGTTTACAGGCCCTACTGCATGTCTGTATGCATAGGTCATTGTTGAACCTCCCAATTTTTGGCTGCCCTGCCAAAGGGCTATACTAAAATACACCCACTTGAGGTTTACAGGCCCTCCTGCATGTCTGTATGCATGGGTCATTGTTGAACCTCCCACTTTTTGGCTGCCCTGGCCAAAGGGCTATACTACAATACACCCACTTCAGGTTTACAGGCCCTCCTGCACGTCTCTATCGTGGGACAATGTGGAGCCTCCCAATTTTTGGCTGCCCTGGCCAAAGGGCTATACTACTATACACCCACTTCAGGTTTACAGGCTCTCATGCACGTCTCTATCCAGGGGCATTGGTGAACCTCCAAATTTTGGACTGCCCTGGCAGAGGAAAATACTACAATAGACCCAGTTCCTCAAAATGGGCACATTATGTCAAGAGGCCTTCATGTACGTCTCTTCTCAGTGACATCGGAGTGCCGCACAATGTTTTCACGTAAAATCTTTTATGTAATCACAAAAAGTAACATACACCAGCTGTATCTCACTATTGGGTATGTGCCCTTAACATTTCCACCCTAAATATTCATTTTGGTATCATTTTGGAAGGTTTTCTGGTGACTCCGTAAAATTGGCGTGAAACTCGGACAAGATTGTTCACAGCTGTGACTTTTGAGTGAGAAATGCTTCCAGGGGTCTTCCCCATGGTGTTGCCATGTCATTTGAGCACTCTTCTGAGACTTTTGTGACATTTTTAGGGTTTCTACATGCTGCCGGCAGTCATTTCATAAAAATACTCGGGTCTCCCATAGGATAACATTGGGCTCGGTACTCGGGCCGAGTACACGAGTATCTCGGGATGCTTGCCCCGAGCTTCGAGCACCAGAGCATTTTAGTACTCGCTCATCACTACATAGGAGTAAGTTATTAAATCATTTTTCTAAAGCTTTATAGTGCAGTTTTAGTTCAAAGAGGGATGGTTAGGGATGAGCTAGCAAGATCCAGAGACTGGTAGTGCTAGGATAGGGGCTAAAACGAGCTGATGGGTTCCCTTTAAGGTATGCTATTACTGTGGAGAGCTTTCCTTATGTGTTTCTACAGTTATAAAACAAGACATTGTGCTATAATTACCTACCCCAGGCCAATGAGGAAGCTTAGCATAATGGCTCTGAAATGGCATTCCACCTATACTGGCAGAGCAACGGAGCTCACCGATTAGATGCAGTGCTGTCATGGTGAGATCAATGCTGCAACTAATGCAAGACACCGGTAGTGAGTACAATGTTGTTTTCTTGTTTAGTTTTTTTGAATAAGAAACTGCTGTAAAGGTCAAAATTTGATTGAAATGAAACAACATCATTACAGTTATTAATACTATTCACAAACATTCTCAGGATTGTAATCATTTTCAGGTAGTATTGGTAAGTTTATGAGAAAAGAACCTCTCATCACATTAGATAGTTAGATACCGTAATTAGGATACTTCCCCACTGGATTGGCTCAGAGGCACCCTCTCCATGCCTTTTCCAAATGAATTGCATGTAATAAATGCTTCTTATTTTGTGGTCAGTCCCAGGCACAGACATTTGCCTGATCATCCTCTGTTTGGCATCCATTCGACCTACCAGGATTGCAGCATGTGAACAGTTTATATATTGGAGCTTTCCCTCTGCTGATTCATTTGTCCTACTAAGTAAGTTAATGCCACATATAGACATCCTGTAGGTAACCGTGTCTTGCCAACCCATTTCCTTTCAGACGTATTTGTTATTGCATCACAATATACTACTGTGAAGGAGTTAATCATTCCAATGATTTGGTGCAATAGAAATTAAATCTATTTGTAAATCTCAACGGTAGTAAGAGAAGATAAAAGCGTATGTTTAAAATTGTGAGCGGATAACTGATTTTCCATATTAACTGGTTTGATATTTAAGGCAGCATAATGAATTCTCAATACAGTACTTAAGCTACAGCATTCAACGCTTTATTATTTAGCAAATTTCTAAATTTTTGACTGCTTTCCAAAATCCATTACGACAAGAGCGGTATATTCTTATTAGCTGGAAAATCAATTACATATCTAGTTCTAGCAGTACTTATGGTATAAGATTAAGAAATTTAGAAGTACACTAATTTGGACAATGAAAGCAATACATCAATGTCATTGTAGTTAACAATAATGAAATGGGCATTTGGGAAAGTCATTGACATACAGTACCCAGTGTCTACCACACTATGATAGAAACACTACGCTTATCTTTTGAAAGTCAGCCAATGTGCATTTTTTCCTGTTATACTTACAGATTTTATTCACTCACAAGGCTAAAACTTAGCGGTATAAATCATCTTAAATTAAATGCCCAGAGAAGTCAGTAAAACAGCCATATTTATACGATCTTGCATAAATACATTGTCATTATTGTAGAATCAAGTGCATTTGCTTACAGAGGTGTTTGTTATCATTTAGTATAGTTTATAAGGACATTGGTTCAGAAAGAGAACCTGTGAGGCGCTAGCCTTGACAGCAGCATAAATGATTCCCCTCCTTAAAGTGGTTTTATACCTTTGGGAACATTTATTTTTTACCTACATGTAAATATTGAGGGCTAAAATACATTTGTCAATTTGCTTTCATTAAAATTTTGCACTGTTTTGATCTCACAGGCACTTTGTTTTCAGCATTCAACTGTGATGTGGTCTGTGGTCATAAATAAACCAAGAAGGCCTAAAAAAAACAGATAAAGGTTATAAACTCACCCTTTAGACAATCGGAATAAGCTCACTGACAGATTCTCAGTTAATAATATATATTCACTTATATAGTGCTATTAAATTCATAGCACTTTACATACACTGGCAAGAGTGTCCCCATCGGGGCTCACAATCTAAATTTTCTATCAGTATGTCTTTTGAGTGTTGGAGGAAACTGGAGAACCATGAGGAAACCCAGTCAAACACAGGGAGAAGATACAAACTATTTGCAGATGTTGTCCTTGGTGGGACTTGGAACCTATCAGGTCCCTTATACCCTCCAACACAGCAATATTCACATCTGTATAACTAAATTCTGTACTTAACCAGAACTGTCTAATGTTATTTACTTAACTAACAACATTTTTAAAATGTATCTATAAGCTTCATTTTTTCTAAGCTAATTGGGGTTTGACTAGTCGATGGGGCATTATTTTCCCGAGACTAGTCGGCCCTCTTTTCAACTTATCACTACTCTCTGGGCATGATAAGAGAAGCAGAGATCTTTCAAGAGTTTTGCCAGATGTATGGGTGCAAAAAGATCAGAACAACCCCGTATCATTCCCAAACTAATGGACTCTGTGAGAAAATGAACAACATCATCATTGATATGCTGAAAATCCTACTGTTAGAGGAAAGAAATCAATGGCCAGAGAAACTACCTGATTTGATCGACATGAACAATCACTTACCGCCAGCTCCTGTAAATCTCGAGCATGCTCAAGCTTTATTCACTCACATTGAGACTCTGAAGCCGGGTGTATGTGTCCCAGCTTCAGGCAGGTACACTGCACATGATTTGAAGAACAGCTTCTGCACCTGGGTTCTCTTAAAAGGTGCTAGAGTTGCCTCCACAATACTTACTCCCTTATACCCAAGGTGAAAATATCTCTAAAAAAAATTTACAGGCATTACACTTGACAGCTGACTCAAACCATTTTAGATTGATGTTTAGGTAGGTCTGGAGTCTTCTGTAGCTCTAGCAGCTTTGCACTACGAATAAAATATTTTCAAGACAACAGAAATATTCTCAATTAAACTGATTGAAATAGTGCAGTAACGTTGTTGTATTTATAATGTATACAGTCATGGCCAAAAGTTTTGAGAATTACACCAAAATTATATTTTCACATGATCTGCTGCCCTCTGGTTTTTATTTGTGTTCGTCTGATGTTTATATCACATACAGAAATATAATTGCAATCATATTATGAGTACCAAAAGGTTATATTGACAGTTAGAATGAGTTAATGCAGCAAGTCAATATTTGCAGTGTTGACCCTTCTTCTTCAGGACCTCTGCAATTCTCCCTGGCATGCTCTCAATCAACTTCTGGACCAAATCCTGACTGATAGCAGTCCATTCTTGCATAATCAATGTTTGCATTTTGGCAGAATTTGTTGGTTTTTGTTTGTCCACCCGTCTCTTGATGATTGACCACAAGTTCTCAATGGGATTAAGATTTGGGGAGTTTCCAGGCCATGGACCCAAAATCTCTATGTTTTGATCCATGAGCTAATTAGTTATCACCTTTGCTTTATGGTAAGGTGCTCCATCATGCTGGAAAAGGCATTGTTGGGCACCAAACTGCTCTTGGACGGTTGGGAGAAGTTGCTCTTGGAGGACATCCTGGTACCATTCTTTATTCATGGCTGTGTTTTTAGGCAAGACTGTGAGTGAGCCGATTTCCTTGGCTGAGAAGCAACCCCGCACATGAATGGTTTCAGGATGCTTTACAGTTGGCATGAGACAAGACTGGTGGTAGCGCTCTTCTTCTCCGAATAAGCTGTTTTCCAGATGTCCCAAACAATCGAAAAGGGGATTCATCAGAGAAAATGACTTTACCCCAGTCCTCAGCAGTCCACTCCCTGTACCTTTTGCAGAATATCAGTCGGTCCCTGATGTTTTTTCTGGAGAGAAGTGGCTTCTTTGCTGCCCTCCTTGAAACCAGGCCTTGCTCAAAGAGTCTTCGCCTCACAGTGCGTGCAGAAGCACTCACACCAGCCTGCTGCCATTCCTGAGCAAGTTCAGCACTGCTGGTAGTCTGATCCCGCAGCTGAAACAGTTTTAAGATACAGTCCTGGCACTTGCTGGTCTTTCTTGGGCGCCCTGGAGCCTTTTTGACAACAATGGAAGCTCTCTCCTTGAAGTTCTTGATGATGCGATAGATTGTTGACTGAGGTGCAATATTTCTAGCTGCGATACTCTTCCCTGTTAGGCCATTTTTGTGCAGTGTAATGATGGCTGCACGTGTTTCTTTAGAGATAACCATGGATAACTGAAGAGAAACTATGATACCAAGCACCAGACTCCTTTTAAAGTGTCCCGTGGTGTCATTCTTACTTAATCATGACTGATTGATCGCCAGCCCTGTCCTCATCAACACCCACACCTGTGTTAATGGAACAATCACTAAAATGATGTTAGCTGCTCCTTTTAAGGCAGGACTGCAATGATGTTGAAATATGTTTTGGGGGTTAAAGTTCATTTTCTAGGCAAATATTGACTTTGCAAGTAATTGCTGTTAAGCTGATCACTCTTTATGACGTTGTGGAGTATATGCAAAGTGCCATTAGAAAAACTGAAGCAGTAGACTTTGTTAAAATTAATATTTGTATCATTCTCAATGTCACGTCCTACTGATGGACCCCACACGTGGACCCACTGGACCGCGTAGAGCGGATGCTGATACCGGGTGATAGAGAGGGGGACCAGTACAGTAGAGTCAACAGGTTTATTTGAACAACAACAAAACAAGAACCCACGCCCCAGGGGAGAGCCACAAGGTCGCAGCACCGGAATACCACCGAAGGAGGCCCCGGAGCGCTTAACCCCTATACAGGGATACCGCCGGTACCAACCTCGGGGGGACCAATGAAGTGAACACGAGTGTTAAACCGACCCCAGGCGACGTGGTAACAAAACAGCAACCGGGTATAAAATAGGACACGGGAAACTGGGAACACTGAGAATCCGGAGCAGGACTGGAGACAGCTCTTCAGCAGGGAAGAGGTCCGGGAAGCAGACCGAGACCACTGGAGTCAGCGAGGAGCCGGCACGGGAGGAATCTGCGGGAAGGAACACAGAGTAATCAGATATCAAGCCAAATAAGGAACAACCTGACCAGACCAGGATTAGCAAGTTCACTACATAGAAATTGCCCTGGCAAAGACTTGAAACAGGAAGCTTATATATCAGCAGGGCAGTCCTGATTGGCAAGACACAGAGGCTTGGTGATTGGCTGAGGGGAGGAGCATGATCCCTGCAGCCTCTCCAGCATACACTGATTTGGAGATGGAGTTTCATGCGCTCAAGCAGTAGCCTCGGAAGTGAGGAGCTGAGCGGCGCTATTCCAGCAGAGGGCGCTGGAACCCTGCGGCAGACCCCCGAGGGGTTACACTCAAAACATTTGGCCATGACTGTAGATATCTTTGCACTGACATTCATACATTGAATCATTGTAAATCTAATTAATTTGTTTTAGAAACTCCAATACATACCAAAAGCATATTTTCTAGAGAATAAAAATGGTGTTTAATACTAAAAACTCTAATAAAATTATATAAAATTAACATAAAAGACTAGTATAAAGAATCAATAAATATTTAACATGGCATTTATTTTTCTAAGCACTCTTTTTGGTGTATGGAATACGGCAAGGAAGCGAAAGTGGGGCACAGATTTTATCGTTTGGGAGGGGAATCATGTAGGTCACCATCTTTTCTTGAAAAATTAGCAGTATGTCATGTATGCACACTAACGAAAACCAAGATAAATTTTTCAGGGAAACAATCAACGAAAAACTAAACAGACGATAACCGATGTCAACAAAAATGGAGGTATTACTGTAATTGATGGAGGAAGGTTGAACTCGATGGACCTAGGTCTTTTTTCAATCTATATAACTACTGTACAGTCCCTGACATAAGTTATGTCGCTTATCCATGTTATGTAAATAAAAGCTATAACCTGATGTTAAATTCATCCATTGGTTGTATAAATTACTCTTTTGAAAGCTGAAACCCTCCCACATTTGGTTTAGGTTAAAAAAATAAATTGCCATCATTGCTGAAATATTGATCATTTAATGAACACAGAATGGTCAGATTTTGGCAACACAAATGTTTTGTCGCCCACAGATAGTAATGTGATATTCAAACAAATAATTAACTTGAAATACAAATATATGTTGCATAACATTGGTGAATGACGTTGTGATGCTATTAGAGTCATATTTAATATTTTGTATGGCTATCCATGAGCTTGAAGGACTGCATCCATGTGGTTCAACAATGATTCATACAATTTATTAATGAAGTCATCAGGAATAGCAAAGAATGCAGTCTTACATGACTCCCAGAGTTCATCTAGATTCGTTGGTTTTGTCTTCCAAGCTTCCTTTTTCATTCTACCCCAAACATGCTCAATGATGTTCATGTCTGGTG
>JARQOC010000003.1:718406606-718462690 GCA_033576535.1 Allobates femoralis
TCTCTGCGTGTGACATGTACCAACGAGCAGCAATCAGCTCGCTGATCGTTGGTAAATAGCCAGCACCGTTTTCCCGTCATTAGTCGCCCGCTGGGCAGCACATATCGGTGTGTGTGACGCCCTTCTAACCCGATGTGTTCCCTGGTAACCAGGGAATACATCGGGTCACTAGGCGGGAGAACGCTGGTAACCAGAATAAATATCAGGTTACTAAGCGCAGCGCTCTGCTTAGTAACCTGATGTTTATCCTGGTTACCAGCATTCTCGCGCTTACCCCAGCACAGCGGAATCTCGACAACATGGAAAAGAATATATTCTTTTCCATGATGTCGAGGTTGTTGCACGGGTCGCTGGTGAGTCTGCCTGTGTGACAGCTCACCAGCGATCAGATAATGATGTCCCAGTGATCCCGATCATTGGTCTGGTCACTGGGACATCGTAGCGTGTAACCTGGCCTTATGCAAAGGAAAACGCATGCCAGCAAAGTCTAGGGGTTTTCTGCAGTGCTCGTGCACACCTTCAGGTTTTTTCACCTGCAAATTTTGGTGCAGAAAATAGAAGAAACATGCTCATTCTTTCTGCATTTTTCTCATAGACTATATGATAGAAACACACGAGAAAAGATGCACAGAAAGATGCATTATAAAGCAAAAAATGCTGCATTTTTTTTTCTGCCACATAGCATTAATGCGGTTTTAAAAATTACATTCAGATAAATTGTGCAATTATCTGTGCTCCAACCAGATGACTAATAGATGACTATATTTTGAGTCATAGACTTTTCTTACAAATAGCACTGCTAGGAAAGTACTCTAAAGTAATCGTGTATTCTTTGGAAAGCAGAGGAGAACAAGAGAAAATTGTGGGTTTTAAAAGCCTCTAATTCAATTGGTTCAAGGCAGCCCATGTTTGAAATACTATTGTCTGCTATCCAGAGGATAACAACATCATGAGTCGGTCTGTAGGAACATCCTTGACTGCAATGTAAAGAAGTCTTATCAAGTGCTAAATTAATCTTCTAATTGTCACATATAGACATAACTAGGGAAAAATTGGATCTGGAAACATTTTTTTTTTTGCATTTTACACAAATCTCTGATGAAGATGCAATGTATAGGCTAGAGGTATTCAAAACTTATGTTGTATACCAAATGTAAGGCCATGTCAAATAAGATCAAAAATGGACATAGATACTCAAAGGGCAAATCAGCATTCAGAATACATGTTGGCACAAATAGGATAGTATTTACACTTGTAGATTATTCTGCACTAATACAGCAGTCCTCAGATTATCTTGTTAATATTCATAATATCTACTTGTAGACATTTTTAAAGGGATCCTGTCACCCCCAAAACACCTTTAAACCTATTAAAACCTGTCCCTAGAGCATATTAACACTTTCCCTACACTCCTTTTAGCTCCTATATGCACATAATCAAAGTGTATAAAAACGTTTTATAAGTACCTCATTAGTGATGATATGACGCGGATCGCGTCATACAGCCCCACGCTGAAGCCCAGCCGACACAAGCCACAGCGGGGAGGCGTGCACGGAGGCTGCAATTTGAATCTCTCATGAAGATCACGCCTATGGAGGCGTCATAGTATGAAGAGGGGCAGCCTGAATGAGTGACTATGAATAGCATAGTCACTCATTATCATCACTAATGAGGTACTTATAAAACGTTTTTATACACTTTGATTATGTGCATATAGGAGCTAAAAGGAGTGTAGGAAAAGTGTTAATATGCTCTAGGGACAGGTTTTAATAGGTTTAAAGGTGTTTTGGGGGTGACAGGATCCCTTTAAACTAAAACACAAGACATACATGCTGCAGAAAGTTAACTCATAAAACAACAAAAGCCATTGCGATGGTGTAGTGTAGAGAGGGCAACCATCATGGGCATTACAGCCAGAGAAACTGGAGCACTTCAGCTCCACTGACTGATCAATTATGCTAGCATCTTCTAGACGCTACTACAATTGAAGCCCTGATTCTCGTCACTTCTGGCTCAGGGCAACTTCAGCAGAGGAGCGAAAAGAGTTGGTGAAAGACACCGAAGATTTATTGTAATAAAGAGGGAGAGGGTAGGAAAGAGCAAACGTGGGTGTGGGGGAGAGTGTATAAGGAGTACACGGGTGGGGGAGAGTATGTAGGGCAAACGGACAAAGGACAATGTATATGGAGCAAATGGGTGGGGTGCATATAGAACAATTGGGTGGGGGAGTGTATGTGGAGCAAAGTGGGGTGGGGGAGAGTATATACAGAGCAAATAAGGGGGGGGGGAGTGTATATGGAGCAATCAGGGGTGAGGGAGTATATATTGAGCAAACAGAGGTAGGGGAGAGTGTGTATGGAGCAAATGGGGGCGAGGAGAGTGTATATAGAGCAAATGGGGGTGGGAGAGAGTGTATATGGAGCAAACAGGGATAGTGGAGTGTATATGGACCAATCAGGTGAGGGGTAGATTGTATTTGGAGCAAACAGGGGTGGGGGTATGTATATAGAGAAAACAGGGGTGGGGAAAATATATATGGAGCAAACAAGTGGGAGAGTGTATGTGGAGCAAACGGGGTGGGGGAGAGTGTCTATCAGGCAAACAGAGGTGGAGGAGAGTGTGTATATGTGGAGCAAATGGGGTGGGGGTGAAAAAGAGTGGATATGGAGCAATCTGGTAGACTGGAAGGGTTATGGTCCAGAGAAGAGATCATGGGTACCAGCAAGTATAATCCACGCTAAGAATCTCTGGAGGTTTCACCTCCTGTCTCCCAACAAACCTGGTCTTTAGTGTCTGGAGACCCCTCATAAAGGGGGAATACTGTCATGTCCCCACCTGAACTTGCTCCTGCAGTTCCTACCCCTGCCACTAGGTACCGCCATATTCACCGAGTTGGTGGTGCTAGTGATAAAGGTGATACATCTTTATCAGTGCCTGTTCCTGTGATTCCTGCCCCTGCCATTAGGCACCACCATATTCACCCAGTAGGTGGTGCTGGTGATGAAGATGTTGTGCTTCTGCCAGTGTCTTCACCTGGGGTTTCTGCTCATGTGACTAGGCATCGCCGTATTCACATGCTAGTTGATGCTGGTGTTAGTGGAAAACTCCTTGCAGAGGATTCAGGACAGTGCAGGATTTGCTCACCAACTAAGGTGAGAGTGGCTTGAACACTGTGGTGATTCACAGTTTGGCAATGTTAACGTGTGTGTGCAGTTCGGGTGAGATCATCAGTCCCTGAGCTCTAGCCAATTAGATAGCAGAAAACTCTTCATATACCTTTGGGCTGTTCTAGCTATTTGCCAGAAATGGTTTTGTTTCCTCTGTCTAGCTAGTATTACAACAAGTATTATTGGTTTGATATCTCCGTTTTTCGACTCTTCGTCACAATTTTTTATCTTGTTGCCCTCTCAATTTTTTTCTGGCTTTCTAACCATGCTATTGTGTCCTGTTTTTGTCCCTTGCCTTACCTCCTGGCTTGTCTCTCTTTGGTGACTATTCCACCTCTGCTCACCTATAGGCAGCTACCTCTTGGGCTCTACTGTAATTCCAGATCCCTGTATAGGGGTTAAAGGGTCTTAGATTCTCTCGGGGTACTGCCTAAGCGGCTGTGCCGATAGCATTGGATGGATATCACATGGGGAGGGGCCTGGACGGAGTCTCCAAGGGGGCCCCAAAGTTTTGCTAGTATGGGGCTCTAAAATTCTAGTTTTTTTGTTTATAAGCTGCGGCCACCACCAGTAAGACCTTATATACAGCATTTAGTAATGCTGTATGTAAGCAGGTTGATCTGCATAACGTAAAAAACATCTTTTATTATACTTACCTGAGAGGCGGTCAGATCCGATGGGTGCTGCAGGTCTTGGTCCGGCACCTCCTTTCCACTTTTGATCACCGTTCTCCCTCTCTGTTTTGTGTGGGAGACACATTCTACATCACCCGCACAAAGTCTTCTCCATTGCTCTCCTGTGCATGTGTACTTTTCTTTGCCCTGCTGAAGGCACAACAAAGTACTGTAATGCGCAGGTGCGGGGAAAGGACAAAGAATGCCCGTGTACTACGCATTAAGCTTCTCATCAATCTCCAGTAGGTTATCGCTTGCCTAACAATGTTCTGTTGCAGTCTTGGACCCACTTTTCTATGGGTTTTGTCACAGACTTGCCCAACACTGGCAGCGACACTGTCATTTGGGTTGTAGTGGACCATTTTATGGTTCATTTAGTCCCACTTCAAAAGTTGCTAAGTACTAAGAATTTAGCAACTTTGTTCATTACTTACATTGTTCCTACAAACATTATTTCTGGCAGTGAGTTACATTTCAGGCTAGCATCAGGCATAGTTTTGGCTCCAAATTGGATATCAAGCTTTCTTCTTCCTCAAGTTATCATCTCAAGGCTAATGGGCAAACAGAAAGGATGAAACAAGATTTAGAGCCATACTCAAGATTAGTCAGGAGGACTAGGTGGATTTTCTGCCTCTCGCTGAGTTTGCTTTAAATAACGTCTATGTCTACCGGGTCCTCACTTTTTTTTTGCTGTGGGGGTTTTCATCCAGTTCCATGCCAGGGAAGGAGAGAGTCTTTTGGTAGCTATTGAAAGGGTCAAAAGAGGTGCTAACCACAGACATGGAATTTTGTGTGGTTGTCCTTAAAGAATCTACGCTTAAATATCACATCTAGGAATTTTGCTCCTAAGTTTGTAGGTCCTATAAAATTATTAACATTTTTCATGGTATAGTTACAACAGACAAAGGGGTAAGGTAGCAGGATGGCAGTGATGTGCAAAGGCAATCAGGGGAACTTATCTGAATCTTAGACTGGGGGTCCCTAGCTGACCTTGTTCCCAGAAGTACCGTATATACTCGTGTATAAGCCGACCCGTGTATAAGCCGACCCCCCTACTTTTGCCCCCAAAACTTGGGAAAACCTATTGACTCGTGTATAAGCCGAGGGTGGACCCCAGCACAGGTATACAGCCCCCAGCAGTGTGGTATACAGGCCTCCCCAGTGGTAATATACAGCAGCCTCCCCAGTGGTAGTATACAGCAGCCTCCCCAGTGGTAGTATACAGCAGCCTCCCCAGTGGTAGTATACAGCATCCCTAAAGGTATAAACAGCAGACCCCAGAGGTATACAGCAGGCCCCAGAGGCATATACAGCAGGCCCCAGAGGTATACAGCAGGCCCCAGGGTATATACAGCAGGCCCCAGAGGTATACAGCAGGCCCCAGGGTATATACAGCAGGCCCCAGAGGTATACAGCAGGCCCCAGAGGTATACAGCAGGCCCCAGAGGTATACAGCAGGCCCCAGAGTATATACAACAGGCCCCAGGGTATATACAGCAGGCCCCAGGGTATATACAGCAGGCCCCAGGGTATATACAGCAGGCCCCAGGGTATATACAGCAGGCCCCAGGGTATATACAGCAGGCCCCAGAGGTATACAGCAGGCCCCAGGGTATATACAGCAGGCCCCAGGGTATATACAGCAGGCCCCAGGGTATATACAGCAGGCCCCAGGGTATATACAGCAGGCCCCAGGGTATATACAGCAGGCCCCAGGGTATATACAGCAGGCCCCAGGGGTATACAGCAGGCCCCAGGGGTATACAGCAGGCCCCAGAGGTATACAGCAGGCCCCAGGGGTATACAGCAGGCCCCAGGGGTATACAGCAGGCCCCAGGGGTATACAGCAGGCCCCAGGGGTATACAGCAGGCCCCAGAGGTATACAGCAGGCCCCAGAGGTATACAGCAGGCCCCAGGGTATATACAGCCCCCCAGTGTATACAGCAGGCCCCAGGGTATATACAGCTGGCCCCAGGGTATATACAGCCCCCCAGTGTATACAGCAGGCCCCAAGGGTATATACAGCAGGCCCCAGGGGTATACAGCAGGCCCCAGAGGTATACAGCAGGCCCCAGAGGTATACAGCAGGCCCCAGGGTATATACAGCCCCCCAGTGTATACAGCAGGCCACAGGGTATATACAGCTGGCCCCAGGGTATATACAGCCCCCCAGTGTATACAGCAGGCCCCAGGGTATATACAGCCCCCCAGTGTATACAGCAGGCCCCAAGGGTATATACAGCAGGCCCCAGGGGTATACAGCAGGCCCCAGAGGTATACAGCAGGCCCCAGGGGTATACAGCAGGCCCCAGGGGTATACAGCAGGCCCCAGGGGTATACAGCAGGCCCCAGGGGTATACAGCAGGCCCCAGAGGTATACAGCAGGCCCCAGGGTATATACAGCCCCCCAGTGTATACAGCAGGCCCCCAGGGGTATACAGCAGGCCCCCAGGGGTATACAGCAGGCCCCAGGGTATATACAGCCCCCCAGTGTATACAGCAGGCCCCAGGGTATATTCAGCCCCCCAGTGTATACAGCAGCCCCCCAATGGCACTAGCCCCCCAATCATTGTAAGAGCCCCCCACACCTTGCAGAGCCCCCCCCGCTGCTTTATCTTACCATCCGGGGTCTTCTTCACCGCGGGTCCTCCAGTCCTTCCTCGCGCGCTGTGTTCCCGGTCTCATGTGACCCGGCGGTCGCAGTGGAATGACGTCATCGCGCCGGGTCACGTGAGACCTGAACACAGCGCGCAGGACCCGCGGCGAAGACCCGGATGGTAAGATAAAGCAGCGGGGGAGCTCTGCAAAGTGTGGGGGGCTCTTACAATGATGGGGGGGGGCTAGTGCCATTGGGGGGCTGCTGTATACACTGGGGGGCTGTATGCACGGCTCCCCCTGCCGCTGTGATGGGCGGGGGGAGCCGTGCATATCTAATGAGCGGCCCCACGTGACGGGCCGCTCACTCATCAGCCCCCCCCCGCCTCCTCCAGCCTCCCCAGCACCCGGACACAGCCCCCACCACATATTACCGTATTCACCCGTGTATAAGCCGAGGGGGTGACTTTTCAGCCCAATTTTTGGGCTGAAAAACTCGGCTTATACACGAGTATATACGGTACCTCTGAAAGTGAGGATGTCTGGGCCGCCACACTTTCCCTGCTTCTAACAAGCCCTATGCTAACACCCCCACCCCCACCCAGGATAAGCACAGCAATTCCCACACAGGATATCAACCTGCAGGAAAGCTACAGGACAGCTTTAGCAGGAAATGCAAACAGTATCTACACAGCTCACAGTCTAGCAGAGAATGAACCTTATCAGCAACATCAGGTGAAGGGTCATGGGACTACTTAAAGGCTGGGGGAGTGGTCAAACCATATCACCTGATACTGTTATGCCACAGGGGTGTGGGTTTGTAAAATAGACTCACTGGACCACACATAGTTTTCTGGAAGCTGAATCCTTGTAACAGAAAGAAACTGTAGAGTGACTTTGGGGAAATATTGAATTTTATTAAGGTTATTTACCTACAGGTGAAAATGTCTGAGGGAAAGAACCCTCTGGGACAAGACACCAAACACTCCTAGAGGAGCAACTGGCGAGGGAACCCCTATACAGGAATTATATCGGCACAGCTCCAGCAGGTCTAAATGCCACAGCTCCAGGACAAGAGGGGTGACTCATGCAGACCATAACAGTGAAGTATGGGAAGACTGAGATAAGTGGCTTTGTCTGTAGAAGAATCCTGGTAGCTCTGTGCAATCTTGTATAGGCTGATTTAGCCAGTAGCGGAATCCGGAGAATGCTGTGCTATCCAGGAGAGGCTGGTACAGTCTAAAGCAGGATCCAGAATATGCAGGGCAATCAAGACATGACAGACAATGCCAATAGAGGATTCTGTTAAGAGACAAAAGTACGTATATTTGCAGATCAAAGTGAAAGCAACAGTCTTCTAGAGGAAAGCACTGCAGGGGAGGGATCTGCATACTAGCAATATTCCAAAGGTATGAACAAAAAGGGGAAAGTGCCTTATATACACTGATCTTCTCAGAAATTAGGCTGAAAGGCCAAATAACAAACAGGTGTATTGGCCCTCTAAATTTTAGCACAGTGCAACACGTACCGTCTAAGCGCGCTCCCGGCAGACCTGCTCAGAGGACGCAGGCTCAGTCCCAGCATTTATTCTCTTCACCTCTTTTAGGTTTCTTGGAGGTTTTACTTGATCCGCTTGTTGTTGTCTTTAGCTTTTCCCTTCCACCTTTAATGAATATTATATAGTTTTCTCTCTATGGTTTTTTTTGTATCTTCCTGCACACATCTTCTTCTCCCCATGTTGGATGCATGTTGTGACTTACCCTCTGATCCTTCAAGAGGTATGAGAAACCCCTCAACACACTTTTAAGAAGTCAGTTCTGAAGTGGTGCTTTAAGTTGTTTGGCTAGGGTCTTTCTAGTCTGTACTGGAACCAGTTCAGTGCAGGTGCATTATTTACCGGTAGTAAGTCTTTCTTTTCCGTTACCTATGTGTGAGATGTTTATGTTCATACAGAAACCAAGGGAATAGAGTAAACATTTGTCTAGCTAAGTAGAGATCAAATACACAAACTGTGTTTCCCCGAAAATAAAACATCTGCTGAAAATAAGACATAGTGGGGGTTTTGGCCAGGTTGCTAAATATAAGGCATCCCCTGAAAATGAGATATGGCAAAGAAAAATTGATACCTCATGGTACCAGTACTGCCGGAGCCTGCCTGCCTGCCTCTGCTGCCACTTGCCCCCTGCCGTTGCAGCAGCTTTATTTGTTCCTCCACATTCTCCTGTATGCACCGGGTGCCGCTCAATGTAAATATATGGTAGTAAGCCGTCAACCAATCAGGCGGCAGCTGCTGGTGTCTGATTGTCCATGGCATAACCGTACATCTCCTGTATGGATATCATCCGGCGCTGCTCAACATAGATGTACGGTATTTTGGCATCCAATCAGACGCCAGCAGCCGACGCCTGATTGGCTGGCGGCTTACTATCGTACATCTACGTTGAGCGGTGTCTGGATATATACACAAAGGAGGGCAGGGGAGGTATGAAGCAGCTGTGATGGTGGCAGGCTATGGCAATAGAGGTACTGTGTGTGTGTGTGTGTGACTGGCTGCATGTGTGGCTGCAGATGTGATGGGGGCTACAAAAAGATAATGGGGGGTGATGGAGGATACAGAGATATTTGGGGATGATGGGGGCTACAGAGGGATATTGAGGGATAATGGGGGCTACAGAGAGATATTAGGGAATAATGGGGGCTACAGATGAATATTGAGGGATGATGGGGACTACAGAGGATATCAGTGGTTATGGGGGGTGCTATGGATGATGGGGATATTGGGGGACGATGGGAGCTGCAGATGGATGATGCTGCTGCAGATGGTTGATGAGAATATTGGGGGATGATGAGGGCTGCAGATGGATGATGGGGCTGAAGATGTTTGATGGGTATATTGGGGGTTGATGGGGGCCGCAGATGTATGATGGATGGATGACATAGTTTGGTTATGCTGGGTTGTGATGACAACTACTGTACAGTATATAATAAATGTTCATTTCTTTTTGTTCATCAATAAATGTCAATTCTTCTTCATGGAGATAAGACGCCCCCTGAAAATAAGACATGGTGCATCTTTGGGAGCAAAAAAATAAAAGACGGTGTCTCATTTTCGGCGAAACAGGGTAGCAAAGCCACAATAATAACAAAGTAAAGAAAATAAACAATAGTTGGATGTCATTCATGATCAATGAATCAACCTGCGATGCTAAGAAAGGTCAAGAAAGGTTTATCCAATTTAAAAAAAATTTCTAAGACAAATACATTTTATTTTATTTTTTTTAAATATAATTTTTATAAATTTTCCATTTACAGTATGACAAAGATAATTTTGTGCCACAATAATGCGGTCACGAACAGTTAAACAAACATTATAAACAATATCCCCTTCCCCTATCCTCCCTCCCCCTCCCACGTGTTATTGTCTCAAAAACCACGTGTGCAGAGTTGATAAATTAGTCCATATCTATCTGTGTGCCTCAGCAATATATTCACTAGATCACAAAAAAAAATTAATAAATATTTACAGTTTTAATTTACCCAGAGACCCCTGCAAATCTTCCAAGTTGTACCAACTGGAGTCTCTGAACGGGTAAACGATTTTTTTTAATGTCACTGAGAGTTGTGAGGATATAAACTTCCTCCATTTCTTGAAAACTGTTGCCGTCTCTTTATTTTTATCTCTATCTGCCTCCATTTTTCCCCATAAGATTACTTTTTTCATTTCTGCGATTATTTCTTGTGTTCGAGGGGGGAGATCAGCGACCACCGCCTCAGGACCTGTCTTTTCGTCGCCATCGCCAATAGATAGAATAGGTGTGAGCTTCCCTTCCCCAACTGTACTCCCTTCCTGTCATGAAATATCCAGATGGCTTGATCTAGTGGAATGTCAATGTCAATCATGTCCAGTGCTATCTGTTGAATTTCTGCCCAGATTTGTTTAGTAGCTCTGCATTCCCACATGCCGTGTAGTAGGTCAGCAGTTTTGGTAATCTTGCACTTTGGACAATGGTTCAATCTGTCAGGTCTGTCGTCTCATATTGTTAAATTGAACCCTAGGATAGCTCTGTGGATTAGTCTAAAATAGGAATCTCTCCAGCTCTTATCAACTATGTTGTTGCGTATCAGTCTCCACCCTGATAAAAATGTTCTCCTATCTCTGGGTCCTGTAACCGACTCTCCCACCAACCGAACAGTTTGGTTCTCCCCCCTGGAAGTAGATGATCCCTCAAAATGTTACATATTGATGAGATGTTAGCTTTCGTCCCATTCGTTCGTGATATATTCCGCCTTTACGGTCGTAAGGGCGCTCATAATATGTTTATGTAGCTGGCCATATTGAAGTACATCAGATTCTGGCAGCCCGTACCTATCTATAAATTCCTGCAACGAAGACCACCTGGCCTCTGATACATGGAAGAGGTCTTGTATTCGTGTAATCCCTTTCTCCCGCCATGTTGAAAATAGTTTGTTTTCCCTTCCCAATGGGAAGGCTGGGTATTTCCACAGGTCCAAGTATTTCAAAACAGTGCAGGCCAGATGCAGTTTTTTATGGACTGTCTTCCACGATGCTATAGTATCTTTGAACACTGCCGCTGACCTTAAAAGTGGAGGTAGCTTTGGTCTTGGAGTGTGGATCACCGATGTCAGATTCCAAGTATAGCTAAGCTCTGTTTCCAGGGAGAAATCCGAGAACTTGCTCGATCCTCTAATCCAATCCAGAACATGTCTTGTGAGGCATGCTAGATTGTGTCCACGGATGTTTAGGAAATTCAGTGTTCTCAACTTTATTCTGGGCTTCCTGCCTCTCCATATAAACTTGATAAATAATTTGCTCAATCTGGTAACGTCTATGCTTCAATAATAGGGGTAAAGTCTGGAGCGGATATACCAGTATTGAGAAACACATAATTTTGACCAGGTGACATTGTCCCAAAGGGGTCAAAGGGAGAGCCTGCCACCTCTTCAATTCATTTTTGATTTTAGATATGAAGGGATCATAATTAAGATGGTATATTCAGCCCCCTGATCTTGCAATATACTGTATATACTCAAATACTTTAGGTCAGGGGTGGGGAACTCCAGTCCTCGAGGGCCGCAAACAGTGCAGGTTTTCACGATTTCCTTAGTATTGTACAGGGATTGGAATCATCAGCAGTGCAAGTGATTATGTTATCACCTGTGCAATACTAAGGAAATCCTGAAAACCTGCACTGTTTGCGGCCCTCGAGGACTGCAGTTCCCTACCCCTGCTTTAGGTGATCTTTAGCTATGGGAATCTCGTATAGCGACGGGGGGGACCCCATGCGATTGGGGAGCGTCACCCCAGCTTTTAGGAACAAAATTTAGCATTTTGATTTATTGAGTTTGAAGCCTGAAAATTTCCCAAATTCCCAAAAACTTGCAACTTGTATTGTAGAGGATTATTTTTATTATTGCTCAACAACTATGTTCTCAATCAACCCAAAAGACTCAAATATCAAAGCTTAATATTTTTGAAAGTTGGAGAGGGTTTTTTTTTAGATTTGGCTATCTTAGGAGGATATCTGTTTGTGCAGGTAACTATTACTGTGCAGAATTATTAGGCAACTTAATAAAAAACAAATATAATCCCATCTCACTTGTATATTTTGACCAGGTAAACCAATATAACTGCACACAATTTAGAAATAAACATTTCTGACGTGCAAAAATAAAAACCCCAAAAATTAGTGACCAATATAGCCACCTTTCTTTATGATGACACTCAACAGCCTTCCACGATTCTGTCAGTTGCTTGATCTGTTTACTATCAACATTGCGTGCAGCCACCACAGCCTCTGAGACACTGTTCTGAGAGGTGTACTGTTTTCCTTTCCTGTAGATCTCACATTTTATGATGGACCACAGGTTCTCTATGGGGTTCAGATCAGGTGAACAAGGGGGCCATGTCATTATTTTTTCTTCTTTTAGTCCTTTACTGGCCAGCCATGCTGTGGAGTAGTTGGATGCATGTGATAGAGCATTGTCCTGCATGAAAATCATGTTTTTCTTGAACGATACCGACTTCTTCCTGTACAATTGCTTGAAGACGTTATCTTCCAGAAACTTGCAGTAGGTCTGGGAGTTGAGCTTCACTCCATCCTCAACCCGATAAGGTCCCACAAGTTCATCTTTGATTATACCAGCCCATACCAGTACCCCACCTCCACCTTGCTGGCATCGGAGTCGGAGTGGAGCTCTCTGCCCTTTACAGATCCAGCCTCTGACCCATCCATCTGGCCCATCAAGAGTCACACTCAATTCATCAGTCCATAAAACCTTTAAAAAATCAGTCTTAAGATATTTCCTGGCCGAGTCGTTGACGTTTTATTTTATGTTTCTTGTTCAAAGGTGGTTGTTTTTCAGCCTTTCTTCCCTTGACCATGTCCCTGAGTATCGCACACCTTGTGCTTTTTGATACTCCAGTAATATCGCAGCTCTGAAATATTGCAAAACTGGTGGCAAATGACATCTTGGCAACTTCACGCTTGATTTTCTTCTATTCATGGGCAGTTATTTTGTGCCTTTTTTGCCCAACACCCTTCTTGTGACCCTGTTGGCTATTTGCCATGAAACGCTTGATTGCTCTGTGATCACACTTCAAACGTTTGGCAATTTCAAGACTGCTGCATCCCTCTGCAAGACATCTCACAATTTTGGACTTTTCAGAACGTTAAATCTTTCTTCTGACCCATTTTGCCAAAGAAAAGAAAGTTGCCCAATAATTTAGCAAACCTTATATAGGGTGTTGATGTCATTAAACCATATCCCTCCTCATTACAGAGATGCACATCACCTGATTTACTTAATTGGTAGTTGGCTCTCAAGCCTATACAGCTTGCAGTAGGAGAACATGTATAAAAAGTATCATGTGATCAAAATACTCATTTGCCTAATAATTCTGCACACAGTGTAGAGCCACCAGATCTTCTTCTGTTATGGGAGTTATTTCCGCCCTGTTCAGCCATTCTCTAACTTCTCCTCCTTCCATTTCTGGGGTTCTGTAGAGATGAGCGTAATACTTTCAAAGTGTTAAGTATTGACTGCCTTGCTGTATGGAAGTGCTGCTGCTGTGGTTTAATTGGAGCCTTTTTTTTCCCTGCTCTCAGTGTGGAGAGAGGAACCTAATGAGCGGAGATGAGAGTGCAGGTGTGTGTGATGAATAAGACTCATGCTTAGGTGATCTGAGGGGCGTGCCTGGGCTGGTTGCTCCCCACCCCTCGGCCATAAATGGGTCAGATCACATCCACCTGATGTTGCTGATTCAGTCCACTTCTGGACTGTGACCTGTTGTGAGCAGACACTGATCTGAAGCTGCTGTTTCTTTCTCCATTGGAAGCTGCTGGGTTCCGTGGTCCATGGGTGGAGGTAGGGGCTTATGCCTAGGGCTTCTCAGGAGTTTTAGGGTCTTAGGCTGGCAGCTCGGACCTTCAGAGATACGTCCGAGTACAGGGCGAGTCAGGGACCCCAGTATCAGGGCCAGAGCAGGCTCCCCTGACTCCCTACGCCCAGCTTCGTCCTATTCTGGGTACCCCCCCCTTCCCCCGCGTGACACTCAGTAAGTCTGTCATTCTTTTTTTCGGTCAGATGTCACAGAGCCGTCGCTATCCATTAAAGTAGTAACTGAAGTGGTTGGGCGTTTGCCTCTGGCTAAATTTGCGAGTATTTTCCATGCCTTAACTCCGTATCTGTACTATTTCGTCTCCCACTCAGATCGGAACAACTCCTCCCTCATTTTTGCCCACTCAGTTTTTCTTTTGGGCTAGCCAATGTTCTCTATTCCGCCGAGTGAGACACGTTTGAAAATCTATATATGCCAACCTGACCGCCTCACTGTATTGGAGAAATAGGGACGTTATTTTTTTCTTTTGGGTGGCCGGATAGGCCAGGATCTTGCCCCTCATAACCGCTTTGGCGGTTTCCCAGAACAATCTGGGGTAGTCCTGGTGTATCGCGTTGTCTAGTGTATAACCCGACCACCACTCCCCCAACATCTTGTTAAAGTTGGAATCTTTCTGTAGAAAGGAAGGGAATCTCCACAAACAATCAGTCCCCTTGAAAAATGTGTCCATTAGTTCCAATCCGATGAGGCTATGGTCCGAGATGACCATATTCAAGGATCTCTATGCCTCTGGTATTGTGTATGACCTTATCGCCAATTAGAAACATATATAACCTTGACCACATTCTGTGTGGATAGGAGTAATGGGTGAACTCGCTGCCCATTGGGTTTTGGAGCCTCCAAATGTCATGAATCCTCAGGTTTTTGGTAAAAGAGTGGAGGTCCGGGGCAGCAGACCCCCTCTCAGATGTCCTGACTCTCTCTGAGTCTTTCTCAGCCCTCCTATCTTCTTCCCTGAACATAGTGGAATTGAAGTCCCCCCTATAATAATATTTTGTTTGTCTGTTAAGAGCAATCTGGCATGTATAGTGGAGAAGAATGATTTTTGGTCTGTGTTGGGAGCATACACATTATGTATATGTAGGATGTTACCTCAGTGTTCAGCAGTGACACCGATATGTCTACCCTCATTGTTGTGTGCACTAGAAAGTATCTTAATAGGTAGAGATTTATTTATCAATATGAGCACTCCCGCCTTCCTCCCCTGTGCTCCCGAGACATATACAGCCCCCACCCACATTCTATGTATACGAAAGATTTCTTCTTGCTGGAGGTGAGTTTACTGCAACAGGACTATGTCTGCCTTTAATTTCTTTAAGTGTCGTAGGACCATAGATCTTTTTTCCAGGGACCTTAGCCCCTTAACATTCCATGTTATGATTTTAACCATTATCTAATTTGTAGAGCTCAAGTGTAGTAATCTGTATGTTTGTGATACTCAGAGTTTTATACGACAATAACACGAATTCCCATCTCAACCCCTCAACTTCCAAACTACAACATGATGGGTTTTCCTCTATCTCAACCACAATTTCCTCCCCATCCATAACCAGAACTGTTATCTACCCCCCAACAGAATTTTTAGATAATGGCCTTCCATTCTTCCAATGCTGCCAATAACTCTCCTTGCTCCCATCCACAGCCCGTTGAAAGTATTATTGGTGAGTCTTGGAGCCCATAATTATCTAGATGGCTGCTGGACCCCTCCATGTCTGTAGTCCTCATAACCTCCACCCAAACTCAAACTAGCTTGTTAAAAGATATCAAAACTAAGCATACATCCCAACACCTGTAGAAGAGAAAAAAAAAGAAAAAAAAGGAATGTGGGGATGGGGGAGGAAAGAAACAGGCTCCGTGAGGGGAAACAGGGAGGCCATCAAGCAAGCCAGCTTTACGGGTGTCCTTAGGGGTCTTCAATAACAGGACTAGCTGCTCGTGCCTCCTCACTGTCCAGTTGTAGAACTTGACTTCTCTCTCTGCGGTTTTGGTAGTTGGTTCATCGTATCTTGCGTCTTGGGATCCTCCTCGAGGGGCAATGTTGGTGTCTCCGGCCAATTAGATGGTTTATTTCTCAAGGGGTCGGGCACAGGCGATGATGATGGTGATGTTCTCTGGGTCGCAGGAGATACAATGACTCAGTGCTTCTCTGGCATCCTTAAAATAGAGGGGAGGACTTCTGCCATCTATCACCTTAAGGGTCGCAGGATAGAGCAGCTGGAAAGGGACGTTGTGTTTATGTAAGAGGCTGCATATCTCGTTAATCTGTTTCCGTTTCCTGGAAACCTCTGGTGAATAATCGTTGAAAATAACCACTTAATGTCCTCTAATAAGGAGTGGTTGTCTCCTCCTGCGGAAGGTTTGGCATAAGGTTACTTTGTCTTTGAAGTCCATGTATTGTGCTATGGACTGGCGGAGTTTCTGGGGACTACCCGATGTTCTCTGGTCTCCTCCCTCTTTGGTTCCCAATTGTTCCAAAGGGCCAAATACCTTTTATTTTAGTTTGCCCTCAACTTGTTATTTCCTTTCTGATTCTGTGTCCTAATTTGCCGAACACTTTTTGTTTCTCTTGTGGTTTAAAACCAGTTCATTACTGAAATCAAGTCATCAGGAAAACCAACAATTGTCTTTTCACCCATAGAAATATTGCATTGGAATAAATCTAGTTACTATGGGTTATCGTTTTGTTTTCTTTGCTTCTCCTACAGTCACCAACGTATATGGCTTTTAACCATACACACTACACTGAGAGGTACAGTGCCTCCTAAATTATGGATTCTTTTCCAATTGTAACACATCCACAATCATTATGCCTGGATGAAATATTTTTAAAGCAGGACAGCTATTTACTGATAATAGCTACTAAGTGCAGCATCATTAACTTAGGTGGCACTTCAGATGCAGAAGAGCCCTATCAGTACCTGTCACTGACATTTAGACTGAAAATATGCTGCATTTATATTGAGAATAAGCGTATGGCTATGAGATATAATACAAGTAGGAGATGGGAATCAGACATCATTCTAGTCTAACGTTTTCTATGAGTTATTGCCAGTTTTGGACAAAAAGTTGATAGATATCTGAAATATAAAGTTTCTGTAATTTGATTACCTACATACATATTTATACAAATTAGGAAGTATTTACACTTGTAAATAATTCTGCACTGATACAACAGTCATCAGAATATGATGTTAATATTCATAATATCTAGTTGTAGATGTTCTTAAACCACACAATGGAGAAAGTTAGCTCCCACAACAACAAAGGTCATTGCGCTTGTATAGTGTTCTGCATCAGATATCGTTCTACATATCTTTGGCTTTGTTTATAAGAAAGTCTAAATCTATAGGAATAAAAAAATAAAATACTATTCTTAACTAGAGATGGGTGTTACCGGCAGATGTTCAGGTTCGCGCGGATCCGCCTGGACTTTGTTTTAAAGTCCAGGTTAGGGACCAGACTTGACCCGAACTTGAGCCCAAATCCGCAAAATAGATTTTTAAAGGTATAATATGGTGGCTAGGAGGGCAGCAAAAGTAAGCAAAGTTGATATTAAAGCAGAAGCATGATACTCTCTGGAGCTGCAGTCAGACTACTTCTGGGTTCTGTCCATTAACTTCCTGATTGTTCACTATATTACGATTGCAGCAGCCAATGACAGATGCCTACTTTCTGTGATGGGTCTGTGACTGGCTGTTGCACCCCCATTCATTGTACCAGTGCCTGTTATATTTGCTGCCATTGACAATGACCCTGCAGTCATAGGTGGTGTAAAGATAAAAAGTTAACACATGTTTGAGAAGGGCTTCGCTGTAATGTATTTTTGATTCTCATCGCAGATAAAGCAGCTAGCTACGGACTTCCTCCCCCAGCTGCCTGGACTTGGCTGTTAATCGAAAATACAGGAAACCCTTTTTTAAAAAAAACTTACTTAAATAATTGAAAAAAATGTGTGGGCTTCACCCTATTTTTGACTGCCAGCCAAGGTAAAAACCAGTCAGCTTGGGGCTGGTATTCTCAACATGGTGAGGCCCATAGTTATTGTGAATCCAGGCTATAGATAGCAGCCTGCAGTTGCCCCAGAAATTGGTGCATTGATTAACAGAGTCAATTCCTAGCGCTTTACCCTGTTCTTCCTGATGCTTTGGTGCGGTGGCCTCAGAGTGTTAGAAGGGGTTAATGACAACTGAGTATTGACAGCTGTCATTAAACCCAGATTACTAATGTTTAGGCCTCTATGAGACCTGCACATTATCAATCGTATAAGTAGTTAAACACATGCATGGAAAAATTCTTTATGTGACACACAGACAACCGTCATTTTCCCATTTATTAACCCCAAACATACCCTTCGACGATACTCCACAGCGTTATCCACTCATCTCTGTTACATGCATTAAGCGGCTATATTAGTGTCTGCTCACTGCAGCAGCCGGTCTCAGTTTGAGCCACGGCTGTGTGAGTGGTGATGTCAGAGAATTAATCTGAGGTCACAGTTGAGGCTCAGTTTGAGAGCTGCTGCTGCAGTGAGCGGACACTAATGTTTCCGCTTAATGCATGTAGCAGATTTGAGTGTGCTTCGATGGATAACTCTGTAGATTATCGACGGAGGGTATGTTTGGGGTTAATAAATTGGAAAATTAGGGGTTTGTGTGTGTTTTTATTTCAAATAAAGGATGTTTCTGTGTGTGTTTTTTAACTGTCTACTAATATGATTGATAATTTCTGTGGCAGCTCCTGGCTGCCATTCTGTAGCCTGAAGGGCCAAATAGCTATGTGCCTCACTATGCTGAGAATACCAGCCCCAGATACCTGTGTTTTACCTGGACTGGAAATCAAAAATAGGGTGAAGCCCAAACATTATTATTTATTTAAATTATTGATAAAAAAAAAGGACTTCACTGTATTTTTGATTGCCAGCCAAGTTAAATTCAAGCAGCTGGGGGTGGGCAGCCTGTAGCTGGATGCATTATCTGTGCCAATAATCAAAAACACAGTGAAGCCATTTTTTAAGAATTAATTTTACACACCCTATGATGGCAGGTTCGTGACCAATGGCAACTAATCCAGATGCCGGAACGATGGGTGGGAGAGCAACAGCCAATCACAGAAGCTGTGACTGAGAAAGGGCATCTGTGATTGGCTGTTGGAGTCAGAGTCCAGTTAATAACCTGGAGGTTAATAAGTGGCCTGAAGTACAACTGTGCGGTTCTTTGTAAGTATAATGCTGCTGTTTGATCACCATTTTGCTTTCTTTTACAGCCAAACCCGAACAATAACAAGCCCTTCTCAGGGAAGTCCATGTTCGGGGTCCATGCTCGAACACTAGGTGTCCGGTACGGACCCCAAACTTTACAGCTGGGGTTCATCCATAACTATTCTTAACAAACGTTTGTATGTTGTACACTATATTGTATTTGTGTTGTTTCCTTTCACTCTCCAAAGACTGACAGGAAATTTAGATTGTGAGCCCCAATATTTGCAAAGACAGTACATTCTAAATTTGAACAAATGTGTGTTATTAACACTGCCAGACAACAATGCAACAGAATTTTGGCCTATATATGACCTCATCGAGTGCATCTAAAATTGACATACATGCTTAATGGGCAAATCAGTATACTGAATACACTTGATATATTATAGATAGTAATGTAAAGAACAAAGATGAAGGAGCACTGAAATTGGTTTAGAGGTGGGCAATCAAAAGTAATTTATGAAATGGGTAAAATACAACACCAATGTAAGTTACTAAAAGTTGTGTGCAATAAGTTATTAAAAAAAGATGGCTGACACCTGACTCACAACATAATGGGTTTGTGTAATAACCCAAAACTTTCCCATAAATACAAAAGCGGATATGCATAGAATAACACTGAGTATCCAAGGGAATAGAGCTATACACAGTCATGGCCAAAAGGTGTTTGCACCCATGAAATTGTTCCAGAAAATGAAGTATTTCTTGCAGAAAATTATTGCAATTGCACATTTTGTTGTAAACATGTTTGTTTAATTTATATTATTGGAACATCAGAAAAAATAAATCTGAGAAAAAAAGGAAAATTCCAAATATTGGCCAAACAAATTGTTGGCACCTTTCCAAAACTGTGTAATTAAGTTTATTTCAAGCATGTGATGCTTGTTCAAACTCATGTATGACATATAGCAAAAGTGGGCCATATTAAAATTATACCTGAAACTAAACAAAAAGGGAAGACATTGACTCAATCTTTGCAGTTTGTGTCTGTATTTTCCCCACACTAAGCATGAAGAACAGAATGAGAAAATAACTGTCTGTGGACCTGAGAGCCAAAATTGTTGAAAAATATCAACAATCTCAAGGTTAAAAACCCATTTCCAGAGATGTTCATATTCCTTTGTTCACAGCGTGCAACATACTCAAGAAGTGTATAACTCATGGCAATGTAGCTAATCTTCCTGGATGTGGGCAGCAAAGAAAAATTTATGAAAAGTTGCAAAGGATTGTGAATAAGGAGCCTCAGTCAAGTTCCAAAGAAGTGCAAGCTGTCCTGCAGGCTCAAAGTGCATCAGTGTCAATGCGAATTGTCTGTCAATATTTGAATCAATTAAAATGCTATGGCAGGAGACCCTGGAGGACCCCACTGCTCTCACAGACATTAAAAGCTAGACAGCAGTTTGCCAGACTGTACATGACTAAGCCAAAATCCTTGAGAAAATGTCTTGTGGACAGATGAAACTATGAAACAGCTTTATGATAAAGAACATCATTCTACTGTTTACCAAAAAAAATGAGGCCTAAAGAAAAGAACACAGTACATACAGTCAAATATAAGGGAGGTTCAAAGATGTTTTGAGGTTGATTTGATGCCTCTGGCACCGTTGCTATGACTGTATGCCATGCATCATTATATCTGAAGATTACCAAAGGAATTTGGGTTGCAATAAAGTGCCCAGTGTCAAAAAGCTGGGTTTGCATCCTAGGTCATTTATCTTCCAGGAGGACAATGACCCAAAACATACGGTACTTCAAGAAGCACCCAGAGATGGATGGAAACAAAGCACTGGAGAGTTCTGAAGTGACTAGCAATGAGTCCAGATCTAAATCCTATTGAACAACTGTGGAAAGATCTTAAATTTGCTGTTGGGAGAAAACCTCCTTCAAATATGAGAGATCTAGTTAGCAGGTTGCAAACGAAGAGGGGTCAACAATTCCAGTTGAGAGGTGTAAGAAGCTTATTGATGGGTATAGGAATCAATTGATTGCAGTTATTTATTCCAAAGGGTGTGCAATCAAGTATTATGATGAGGATATCAAAAATTTTGTCCGACCCTCTTTTGGCATTTGGTGTGCAATTTGCCTTTATTTCTAATTTTTTTGCTGTTCTAATAAACACAAAAGAAAACAATGCGTGTATAACAAAATGTGTACTGCAATACTTCTTTTATAGGAGAAATACTTATTTTATGGAACAATTTCAAGGGTGCTAACACTTTTGGCTATGGATGTATATTTTTACCTAAATGTAGAGATCAAATGCAAATAGGAAAGTTACAATGTACCACACAATAATGCCAAAGTGTAGAAAATAAAGACTAGTTTGATATACCACTCAAATTAATCTTGGCAGGTCAACCAGATACAGTTGTATGGCTTCAGGATTGCACAGCAATATCTGTTTCACCAATAGGAGGGTAGAATTGCAATCCTATTCTTCTCAAAGGTCTAAAGTTGGAGAGCATAGCGTTCTAACAAAAAGCATTATAAGTGCCATATACAGATTTCTACCATTATATTTTTACAGATTTCGAAGATCTTAATTCCATTCAGCAATTTTAATGGCACCCACTAAGTTGGTAACACATAGAGTTGAGCGACCTTTCCTGAACATGTTTACAAATTTCAAATTCAGTATGAAGATGGACGATTAGGATTCGGGAACCAGAACATTTTGATAAAAAGTCGGTGAACTCGGCTTTGTTTGAATTACACAAAAAACCATTACTGCGGTTTCAGTGATGCTTTTCTTCCACCTTATTACTGTCTAGGATGGCAGGGTGGGACGTTTTGATGAGGGGAGGTGGTGGAGGAGGTCAGAGGAGCATCAGATTCCATTTTTTTTTCTGGCACTTACTAGGTTGATGTTCCTGAAGCCAATGAAGGCATGGAAAACATTCACAACATTGAGGCCAAGGGCTTGTATCATAGGCTGTTTAAGTCACATGTCTCTCTTCGGCATATAAGGAGCGGACATGTTGCCTCAGCTCCATTTTGAGAGTGTTACGGCTTAGGGACAGTGCTGCTGCGGTTCCGTCCTGCTCCATCCGTGCTGCGCAGAAAGATAGCTAGCTACTCGATCACTTTTTAGATAGCATAGGAAAACAAGAGGGTCCATCCAGACATTGGCATTTTTTGCTTAGATAAAGTGATTACCAAATCTGTGTGTTCCCAAAGATGCTTTTTTTTGCGTAAAATAAGTGATTAGCAGATCATTGTAGTTCCCTTGACAGGCTTTTTTTGGCCTCAAGTGATGGCCAAACTTGATGGTTCACCTAAAATGCTTTTTTTGGCCACTAACAAGTGATTGCAGAATCTTTGTGTTTCCCTTAAAGGTTTTTTGGTCTCAAACATTACAGCCCTCTCCATTCTTTGTAGGTGTGAAAACTTGCAAAATCGGCAGTGTATCAAATAGTTATTTTCCCCACTGTATATGTGATCACAATATGCTTTCTTTCGGCAGTTTCTATATGCACACAGCAGAGGAGTAGTCTAAAGGCCCCTCACACAGCTCAACATTGTGCTCAACATCGTTCAAAAGTGACGTGTTCAACGATGTTGAAACAACATCGCTAATGCGTCGCTGCGTGTAAATGAACGATTCAACTACGATAATTAGTCAAGTTGAAGTTGACAGGTTTATGAACATGTTCAAAAACCTGACAACTTCAACTCAACCAACCTGCTGCATCGTACTGTGTGTGACCGCGATAATGATGTCATGGACGACTTCGCCCATTCACATTAATGAGCAGGGATCGTTTGCGGGGTTTGCGAACGATCCCTGCTCACAACATCGTTGGTGAGTTGTCCACGATATCTAGACGTGTGACATCTCACAAACGATGTTGAATGGATCTCACAAACGACCCGCGCGTCCACGAGATCACAGCCAACATCGTTACAACGTCGTCCCATGTAACAGGGCATTAAGATACTATGCATAGATAGTGCCTGTACGTGTATTGAACTTTAGTGCAATATACTCAATAATGTTAGTGAGCACAGACTGAAATATCATAAGTTTCTAACCAGTACCTTTACCATTGATACCTTTAAATAGTTTAAAGGTATCCCAGTTTAAAATGTCCAGTTTAAAATGTAAACTCTGCAATCTCTCAATGTGATTAGTCACTGATGAATTATGACAGTGTTTGATGCACAGAATGCTGCAATTTCACTCTATTTCTTAGGTGGGAAGGGGGGTTCTATGTATGCAACTCCATATATTCCAAAGACATACAGATAGGATGGTTAGATTGTGAGCCCCATTGCTAATCAATGCGTCAATTTCTGGGGCAACTGCGGGCTGCTATCTATAGTCTGGATTCACAATAACTATGGGCCTCACCATGTTGAGAATACCAGCCCCCAGCTGACTGGTTTTTACCTTGGCTGGCAGTCAAAAATAGGGTGAAGCCCACACATTTTTTTCAATTATTTAAGTAAGTTTTTTTAAAACTTCTTATAGCTGTCTACAGTAGCTACAGACTGGGGAGGGGGCAAACCTGTAGGAGCCCTGGGGGTGGCTGGCCATAGTGTAGAGTGGGGAAGGGGGCGTGTTTGTAGGAGACTGAGAGGAAACAACCAGTTTCCCATTTCCATGCAGCTCCAATACAAACGCGCCCCCCTGGATGTTCCCTGGCTGCCACAAGTATGTGATATCTAGGTAATCCTGCACAATGTTGACAGCATGTATATTACAAAAAGGTCAACATTTTGCAGCCTAGATACACATATGAATTATAGCAAAGCCTGGGCAACCCCTTAAAAAAATGTAGAAATTTTTGCAAATTTATTAAAAAAGAAAAACTGAAATATCACATGGTCACATTCAGACCCTTTGCTCAGTATTGAGTAGAAGCACCTTTTGAGTTAGTACAGACATGAATCTTCTTTGGAATGAAGCAACAAGTTTTTCACACCTGAATTTGAGGATCCTCTGCCATTCTTCCTTGCAGATCCTCTCCAGTTCTGTCAGGTTGGATGGTAAACGTTGGTGGACAGTCATTTTCAGGTCTCTCCAGAGATGCTCATTTGGGTTTAGGTCAGTGCTCTGGCTGGGCCAGTCAAAAATGCTCACAGAGTTGTACTGAAGCCACTCCTTTGTTATTTTAGCTGTGTGCTTAGGGGATCATTGTCTTGTTGGAAAGTAAAACTTTGGCCAAGTCTGAGGTCCAGAGCAGTCTGGAAGAGGTTTTCACCCAGGATATCTCTGAACTTGGCCACATTCAGGTTTCCTTCAATTGCAACCAGTCGTCCTGTCCCTGCAGCTGAAAAACACCCCTATAGTATGAGGCTGCCACCACCATGTTTCACTGTTGGGATTGTATTGGGCAGGTGATCAGCAGTGCCTGGTTTTCTCCACATATATCACTTAGAATTATCACCAAAAAGTACTATATTCATCTCATCAGACCAGAGAATCTTGTTTCTCATAGTCTGGGAGACCTTTATGTGTTTTTTTTTTTTTTAAACTATATGTGGGCTTTCATGTCTTGTACTGAGGAGAGGCTACCATCAGGCCACTCTGCCATAAAGGCCAGACTGGTGGAGGGCTGCAGTGATAGTCGACTTTGTGGAACTTTCTCCCATCTCTCTACTACATCTCTGGAGCTCAGTCACAGTGATCTTGGGGTACTTCTTTACCTCTCTCATCAAGGCTCTTCTCCCACGATTGCTCAGTTTGGCTGGAAGGCCAGGTCTAGGAAGACGTCTGGTGGTCCCAAACTTCTTCCATTTAAGGATTATGGAAGCCACTGTGCACTTAGGAACATTGAGTACTGCAGAAATTCTTTTGTAACCTTGGCCAGATTTGTGCCCTGCCACAAAATTCTGTCTCAGAGCTCCTTGGGCAGTTAATTTGACGTTATGATTCTCATTTGGTCTGACATGCACAGTGAGCTGTGAGGTCTTATATAGACAGGTGTGTGCCTTTCCAAATCAAGTCCAATCAGGTTAATTAAACACAGTTGGACTCCAATGAATGAGTAGAACCATCTCAAGGAGGATCCCAAGGAAATGGACAGCATGTGATTTAAATATGAGTGTCTGAGAAAAGGGTCTGAATACTTATGACTGTGATATTTCAGTTTTTCTTTTTTAATAAATTTGCAAAAATGTCTACATTTCTGTTTTTCTCAGTCAAGATGGGGTGCAGCGTGTACATTAATGAGAAAAAAATGAACTTTTTTGAATTTACCAAATGGCTGCAATGAAACGAAGAGTGAAAAATTGAAAGGGGTCTAAATACTTTCCATACCCACTGTATAACCTAAAGATTTAGAATTAAGTATATGATTGTCTTAGGAAGACTAACTCTTTTAAAAGAATTGGATCATCACCACTGATCACTCTTGGCCATGCTTGTTCTGGAGATCATTTTTTATCATCTTAGGGACACTGAGCCAAAGTATTAATTTCACCCACACCATATGGTGAATGTAGTATTAAATGCTGGATATTCAAATGAAAGCAGTCCAGGTAATGCAGAAATGTTCAGTATCTGACAAAGAAGTAGATGGTTCTCTTTTCTGAACATATATGTATGAGGATGACAACCAGACTGTATGCTGTTATGTGCACAAATGTGCAACTATGACTAAGAAATTAAGGACATCATAAAAAAATAGATTAGACTATTACCTTACAGATATGAGCTGCAATTTTAGTGTTTCTGTTTAGGCTGCATTACGTGTATTACATTTTCTCCTTCAGGGTAATGCACTCATTATAGGTCTGTACTCTAGATATTCGAAGAATGATTTTGTTCCATGGTTCACACAGCCTTGGCTGTGATAAGGAGATTTAAGTGGAAAACACAAAATTACATTTCTAGGCATGAGAGTAATTTTAAGATTTAATCCCTTAGGTGAGTGAAAGTAATGAGCTGAATGACTGTATGACCGCTAATTACCATTGAATAAGCATTGTATATTATTTACTTAGCCGGTTATTGATTACTCTGACATTAACCGCTTATATCATGGATCTAATGTACACTGCCATGCTTGGAGCAAATATATCAATGACCCTGAAGCTCTAAAAGAAAGTCATGTATTAAGTAATTAACCCATTTATGATCAAGGGTCATTGTGCCTTGGTGTGCAGCACACAATTTCACCTTTTGGAGTAGATACATACACTAGATATTACAAAGGACAGTCCTTCATTTTCTCCCAAATCCCTTAGTCCAATTTTGCTATAGCTCTGTGCTTATTTGAAGTGACTACCTAACCGCCAAAACCAAAAAAATGTTCTGGTCATTTTTTTCTTTCATTTTTGACAATTTGTAACTGAAACAGCAACCAAACAAAACATACAGTAACATTGTTTTATGCGTTGCTCAACAAGTCTTTTATATATTTCAAGCAGTAGAAAAATGAGCGGCACTCACCCATAAACGTCTTCACTTTATTAAAGCCAGGTTACAGGCGAAGCATGGTTGGGGGAGGGAGTGTGGAGTACAGGTGACGATGGGCACCGTTTCGCAGCGATAAGCCGCTTCTTCTGGTCAGGTCTCGGCGTCTGACGTCAGCTCCACACCCTTTTGCTGCTCCAAAAAGAGTGCCGTTGGATTAAAGAGTTGATGCATGCGGCCCTTTAGGATCGAATGATAGGAATGATCTATCATCTTTTTTGTAAAAAAAAGTAACTTCCCTCATGTCAAGCTTAACTTGTAGTGAGCTAATATAACATTCATTTGCTTTCTTTACATGTTTTTAGCATGACTCACCCTATTGATTATTATATTTTTTGTCCCTGTACTTAGGACTTTCTTTTTTAAAATCATTTTATCAATGGGGCGTTTCTGAAACAACATGTATAATTCCAATATATAAATTACTATGTTATAAAAAGGTCAGTTCGGGTCTTATATATCCTTTACCTTAATAGGGTGCGATGTACAAGAAATAATAAGTACTTTGTCTGTGTGCAAATGGCATTCTTTTTTCCCCATTGCATGTCTGACCCGCCCCCCCCCCCTTTTTGAGAAAAAAAGGATATAATAAAACATGGATTCAGTAATTTAGAGTTTAAAAAAAAAACTATAATTATTTAAATAGAAGAATGAAGGATATTGCTCTGGTTATATATATTCTCTCTCTGAGTCACCTCACTTCTTTAAATAGGACAATATAACAAGCTTGGTTTATTAACCTTTTTCCTCACGCATGCGCATGTCTGTATGCGATTTAATTTAATGCTGCTAAGCAATGGCCTTCAACAGGTGTAGAAACAAAACAGTCTGAATCATATAATTTACAAGAGGTAGATAGCGATATAATAAGCGTACTTTTTATAGTATAATGATCTTGTCTGATACATACTTAGTCACAACTTCTTGTTTTTGTTTTCAATTATTTGCTTATTTCTAGTTTGTAATTTGAGCACTTGTCACAAAAACAGGCGTGGAAGTTGAAGCTCCCCCCTACTTAGGGTGTGGAGCTGACGACAGACGCCGAGACCTGACCGGAAGAAGCGGCTTATCGCTGCGAAACGGTGCCCGTCGTCACCTGTACTCCACACTCCTTCCCCCCACCATGCTTCGCCTGTAACCTAGCTTTAATAAAGTGAAGACGTTTACTGGTGAGTGCTGCTCATTTTTCTACTGCTTGAACTTTTTATTGTACTTATTAAGCGTACACCACCAGTCCGGAGTGTATGCACCTGGTCCATATTGGATCTGTATAAGGCAACAGACCGCAGCGGTACCGCAGTTCCCCAAGTTTCCTCCCCAACATATTCTTTTATATATTTACCTGAATTGGTATTATATGTCCTGCTCTAAGGTATTTAGGCATCTTTACATTTTTATTTACATATATACAGTGTTGACCGAAAGTATTGACACCCCTGCATTTCTGTCAGATAATACTCAGTTTCTTTCTAAAAATGATTGCAATCACAAATTCTTTGGTATTATTATCTTCATTTAATCTGTCTTCAATGAAAAAAACCCAAAAAGAAATGTCCTAAACGCAAATTGGATATAGTTCCACACCAAACATAAAAAAGGGGGTGGACAAAAGTATTGGCACTGTTAGAAAAATCATGTGATACTTCTCTAATTTGTGTAATTAACAGCACCTGTAACTTACCTGTGGCACCTAACAGGTGTTGGCAATAACTAAATCACACTTGCAGCCAGCTGACATGGATTAAAGTTGAGTCAACCTCTGTCCTGTGTCCTTGTGTGTACCACATTGAGCATGGAGAAAAGAAAGAAGCCCAAAGAACTGTCTGAGGACTTGAGAAACCAAATTGTGAGGAAGCATGAGCAATCTCAGGGCTACAAGTCCATCTCCAAAGCCCTGAATGTTCCTGTGTCTACCGTGTGCAGTGTCATCAAGAAGTTTAAAGCGCATGGCACTGTGGCTAACCTCCCTAGATGTGGACGGAAAAGAAAAATTGACAAGAGATTTCAACGCAAGATTGTGCGGATGGTGGATAAAGAACCTCGACTAACATCCAAACAAGTTCAAGCTGCCCTGCAGTCCGAGGGTACAACAGTGTCAACCCGTACTATCCGTCGGCGTCTGAATGAAAAGGGACTGTATTGTAGGAGACCCAGGAAGACCCCACTTCTTACCCCGAGACATAAAAAAGCCAGGCTGGAGTTTGCCAAAACATACCTGAGAAAGCCTAAAACGTTTTGGAAGAATGTTCTCTCTTTTTGGGCAAAGGCATCAACATAGAGGTTACAGGAGAAAAAAAGAGGCATTCAAAGAAAAGAACACGGTCCCTACAGTCAAACATGGCGGAGGTTCCCTGATGTTTTGGGGTTGCTTTGCTGCCTCTGGCACTGGACTGCTTGACCGTGTGCATGGCATTATGAAGTCTGAAGACTACCAAAAAATTGTGCAGCATAATGTAGGGCCCAGTGTGAGAAAGCTGGGTCTCCCTCAGAGGTCATGGGTCTTCCAGCAGGACAATGACCCAAAACACACATCAAAAAGCACTAGAAAATGGTTTGAGAGAAAGCACTGGAGACTTCTAAGGTGGCCAGCAATGAGTCCAGACCTGAATCCCATAGAACACCTGTGGAGAGATCTAAAAATGGCAGTTTGGAGAAGGCACCCTTCAAATATCAGGGACCTGGAGCAGTTTGCCAAAGAAGAATGGTCTAAAATTCCAGCAGAGCATTGAAAGAAACTCATTGATGGTTACCGGAAGCAGTTGATCGCAGTTATTTTGGCTAAAGGTTGTGCAACCAAGTATTAGGCTGAGGGTGCCAATACTTTTGTCTGGCCCATTTTTGGAGTTTTGTGTGAAATGATTAATGTTTTGCTTTTTGCTTCATTCTCATTTGTCTTTTTTCATTGAAGACAAATTAAATGAAGATAATAATACCAAAGAATTTGTGATTGCAATCATTTTCAGGAAGAAACTGAGTTTTATCTGACAGAATTGCAGGGGTGTCAATACTTTTGGCCAACACTGTATATATATAATATATAAAGCTGAATGTGTGTATGTATGTACCGTATATACTCGTGTATAAGCCGACCCGTGTATAAGCCGACCCCCCTACTTTTGCCCCCAAAACCTGGGAAAACCTATTGACTCGTGTATAAGCCGAGGGTGGACCCCAGCACAGGTATACAGCCCCCAGCAGTGTGGTATACAGGCCTCCCCAGTGGTAGTATACAGCAGCCTCCCCAGTGGTATATACAGCATCCCTAAAGGTATAAACAGCAGGCCCCAGAGGCATACAGCAGGCCCCAGAGGCATATACAGCAGGCCCCAGGGGTATATACAGCAGGCCCCAGGGGTATATACAGCAGGCCCCAGGGGTATATACAGAAGGCCCCAGGGGCATATACAGCAGGCCCCAGGGGTATATACAGCAGGCCCCAGGGGTATATACAGCAGGCCCCAGAGGTATACAGCAGGCCCCAGAGGCATACAGCAGGCCCCAGAGGCATATACAGCAGGCCCCAGGGGTATATACAGCAGGCCCCAGGGGTATATACAGCAGGCCCCAGCAGGTATACAGCAGGACCCAGCAGGTATACAGCAGGCCTCAGCAGGTATACAGCAGGCCCCAGAGGTATATACAGCAGGCCCCAGAGGTATTCAGCAGGCCCCAAAGGTATACAGCAGGCCCCAGAGGCATACAGCAGGCCCCAGAGGCATACAGCAGGCCCCAGAGGCATATACAGCAGGCCCCAGGGGTATATACAGCAGGCCCCAGGGGTATATACAGCAGGCCCCAGCAGGTATACAGCAGGACCCAGCAGGTATACAGCAGGCCTCAGCAGGTATACAGCAGGCCCCAGAGGTATATACAGCAGGCCCCAGAGGTATTCAGCAGGCCCCAAAGGTATACAGCAGGCCCCAGAGGCATACAGCAGGCCCCAGAGGCATACAGCAGGCCCCAGAGGCATATACAGCAGGCCCCAGGGGTATATACAGCAGGCCCCAGCAGGTATACAGCAGGCCCCAGCAGGTATACAGCAGGCCCCAGCAGGTATACAGCAGGCCCCAAGGTATATACAGCAGGCCCCAGAGGTATACAGCAGGCCCCAGAGGTATACAGGCAGCCCCCAGTGTATACAGGCAGGCCCCAGAGGTATACAGGCAGCCCCCACTGTATACAGGCAGCCCCCAGTGTATACAGGCAGCCCCCAGTGTATACAGGCAGCCCCCACTGTATACAGGCAGCCCCCAGTGGTATACAGGCAGCCCCCAGTAGTATACAGGCAGCCCCCAGTAGTATACAGGCAGCCCCCAGTGGTATACAGGCAGCCCCCAGTGTATACAGGCAGCCCCCACTGTATACAGGCAGCCCCCACTGTATACAGGCAGCCCCCACTGTATAAAGGCAGCCCCCACTGTATACAGGCAGCCCCCAGTGGTATACAGGCAGCCCCCACTGTATACAGGCAGCCCCCAGTGTATACAGGCAGCCCCCAGTGTATACAGGCAGCCCCCACTGTATACAGGCAGCCCCCACTGTATACAGGCAGCCCCCACTGTATACAGGCAGCCCCCAGTGGTATACAGGCAGCCCCCACTGTATACAGGCAGCCCCCAGTGTATACAGGCAGCCCCCAGTGTATACAGGCAGCCCCCACTGTATACAGGCAGCCCCCACTGTATACAGGCAGCCCCCACTGTATAAAGGCAGCCCCCACTGTATACAGGCAGCCCCCACTGACAGTCGTCCCCCCATCATGGAAAGAGCCCCCACACTTTGCAGAGTCCCCCCCCCCGGCCCCCGCTGCATTATCTTACCATCCAGGGTCTTCCCCGCGGGTCCTCCAGTCCTCCTTCCTCGCGCGCTGTCTTCCCGGTCTCATGTGACCCGGCGCAGTGAAATGACGTCATCGCGCCGGGTCACATGAGACCGGGAAGACAGCGCGCGAGGAAGGAGGACTGGAGGACCCGCGGTGAAGACCCTGGATGGTAAGATAATGCAGCGGGGGCCGGGGGCCGGGGGCCGGGGGGCCGGGGGGGGGACTCTGCAAAGTGTGGGGGCTCTTTCCATGATGGGGGGGACGACTGTCAGTGGGGGCTGCCTGTATACAGTGGGGGCTGCCTGTATACAGTGGGGGCTGCCTTTATACAGTGGGGGCTGCCTTTATACAGTGGGGGCTGCCTGTATACAGTGGGGGCTGCCTGTATACAGTGGGGGCTGCCTTTATACAGTGGGGGCTGCCTGTATACACTGGGGGGCTGTATGCACGGCTCCCCCTGCCGCTGTGATGGGCGGGGGAGCCGTGCATATCTAATGAGCGGCCCCACGTGACGGGCCGCTCAGTCATCAGCCTCCCCCCGCCTCCTCCAGCCTCCCCAGCACCCGGACACAGCCCCCACCACATATATTACCGTATTGACCCGTGTATAAGCCGAGGGGGTGACTTTTCAGCCCAATTTTTGGGCTGAAAAACTCGGCTTATACACGAGTATATACGGTATATCCGGGATTGGCATCTACACCGTCGCAACTACAGCAACAAAATTTTGCACAGTCACACGTCTGGACCCCGAGAGTGTCATAGGCTATGTTGTAAGGCGACATTTTAACCCTGCGCGTTCCAGTTCACCAAACAATTTTGCCCCTATCTACATAGTGGGGGAAAAAGTGAATGGAAAAGGGTTGGAGGAAAATCGACAGCTGCCAGATGTGAACAAGGGGTACGTAAAGAATGAGAGCGATGGCGCCAAAGAGTATATTCAGTACAGTTGCTAAGGTGGGGGCCCCAACATGGGATACTCACCACACACAGGGATATGAACACACACACAAAATGCGCCACACACTACCACGTGCTTGAACATATATACCACCCTCAGCACACATTTCACCACACATACACCAACCTCGCCACATAATCGCCCTAAAACACACACAAGTCTGGTATTATCCTTCAAAAATATAAATCTGATTAATAAGCAGCAAAACTACAAGAGAAACAAATGTACCATATCTAATATATAAAGGTGTGTGTGTGTATATATGTCCAGGATTAGCATCTACACTGTCGGAACTACAGCCACAAAATTTTGCACAGTCAAACGTCTGGACCCCGAGAGTGTCATAGGCTATGTTGTAAGGCGACATTTTAACCCTGCGCGTTCCAGTTCACCAAACAATTTTGCCCCTATCTACATAGTGGGGGAAAAAGTGAATGGAAAAGGGTTGGAGGAAAATCGACAGCTGCCAGATGTGAACAAGGGGTACCTAAAGAATGAGAGCGATGGCGCCAAAGAGTATATTCAGTACAGTTGCTAAGGTGGGGCCCCAACATGGGATACTCACCACACACAGGGATATGAACACACACAAAATGCGCCACACACTACCACGTGCTTGAACATATATACCACCCTCAGCACACATTTCACCACACATACACCAACCTCGCCACATAATCGCCCTAAAACACACACAAGTCTGGTATTATCCTTCAAAAATATAAATCTGATTAATAAGCAGCAAAACTACAAGAGAAACAAATGTACCATATCTAATATATAAAGGTGTGTGTGTGTATATATGTCCGGGATTAGCATCTACACTGTCGGAACTACAGCCACAAAATTTTGCACAGTCAAACGTCTGGACCCCGAGGCTATGTTGTGAGGCGAAATTTTAACCCTGCGCATTCCAATTCACCAAACAATTTTGCCCCTATCTACATAATGGGGAAAAAGTGACAGTTACCAGTTGACAGTTGTGAATAAGAGGGGCTTAATCACAGCACCAAAGACTAACAGCATATACCAGCATATAGTCACTAAGGTGGGGCCCTGACATGGAATATTCACCACGCATGGGGACATGTATACACACACCACATGCACACAAAGAGTAACAGCTAAGGTGGAGCCTCAACATTGGATACTCACCACGCACCTGAACACAAACACACACACCACAAAGACACACACACAACACAGAGACACACACCACACAGACATCCCCCCACAGGGACACACACACACACCTTATAGGGACACATGCACTCACCACACAGGGACACACACACCACAGGGACATACACACATACACACCCCAAAGGGACACAGACACACACACCCCACAGGAACACACAGACCCCACAGGGATGGACACACACCACAGGGACACCCCTCCACCCCACAAGGACACACACCACAGGGACACCGCTCCCCCCCACAAGAACACACACCCCAGGGACACACACACCACAAAGACAAACACAGATGTGCACAAATCGCCTCACACAACTCCCCTCATACGTGTGCTATCTTTATTTTCCAAACATAAACATCTGATTAAAAACAGCCAATGTGCAACACATGTGCCATATAGGGAATTAAGGCAGATGTCAGTCACATGAGCTGCCTATTATGTGTATGTGTGAGGTAATATATACTGCCCGGCCGGGGGGAGGGTTTACTGTTGGCTGGAGATTTATTAGGCTGCCTATAGCAACCAATCACAGCTCAGCTTCTGTTTTCCTACAGGTCGTTAATATACCATTTTCAAATTCTATTTTGTTATAGCTAACAGCAGTTATTTATTAACCCGGGCGTAGCCGGGTAGTACAGCTAGTATACATACATAGTCAATTGTTGGACACACTTGAGCAAATGCTGATTTCTCTCAAATATTAGATATTTTAAGTTAAAATTCTATCATTTAAATGCTCCTGATGCCTAAGTGTCAATATTTAACATGGCATTGACATATTAATTTTTATTAATTATTTTAAATATCATTTGATTCTGGCTCTCTTAAACAGTTAGGGAGTAGCCGGCTGTCAATCAGCATGACGTCAGCTATGCGCCCACTCTCACAGAGCAGAGCGGAAAAGAAGCCTCTGCTCTTCTACTCTGCTCGGTTTACCCCACCATGCTGTCCCCGGCAGGAACGGTCTGTGAATACTCTGTGGTGGCAACCTGCCTATTAGTGCTTGATCACCTTTTTTTTTTATCCTGGATATCTCTTGACTTCAAATCTGACAATGAATATGTCTAAGTTGGCTCTTGTTTTTCCTTTTTCTGCTAAATATAAATAACTCATAAAAGTTTCAGTACTTTGAAACATTATTATTTTTGCAAATATAAACATGCAGAATATTTTGTTTTTCCAGTTTTCTGATATTCATTTCGAAGAAACTTGCAACAATTCAAATAACTAAAAAATGTCTAAAACACTATTGAGAATAATAAGCAGATACAGAAGTTGCACTACAAGATTTGGTCCTCACTCGGTGCCAACCTTTTTTTGCTTGTCTCTTATACTTCTCTTGCACTGGATCATCTTTTACAATTTTCAAAAAGTAATCTGCAAGCATTAATGGATTTCACTTTCATTTATATATTTTCACCATTGCTGCAATATCTTGGTGAAATCCTCCACCATGCTCGTCACTCACTGCTCCACATGTTAGAGATAAAAAGTTTAGACACGAATGTGAGACTTAAATCTTAAAGGACATGTTACAGCCAAGATCGTTATATGTTTTGAGGAGATTTTGTCTAACTAACATTGAGGAAAGATGAGGTTGCTCAGTTTGCCAACCAAACTGCTCCATACTGATCCAATAATAAATATACTATCAGTGCTCGGAGGTTAGAAGAGGCTAACATTGCTATCCCCCTATCGTACTGATCTACTTCTGGAAATACCAGGGGTGTTAATGTAAGAAGCAGCTGTTTACAAGGCTGTCCTCAATGTCTTTCTGAACAAATATTGGCGATATCAGGAAGGCTTTGGTGAAAAAGGATGCTCACAATTCTGTGCACCCTTGTCATTCTGAACTAATACAGGAGATACCAGCGGGTGCTGATCAAAAAAGAGGCTGCTCACACTGCTGTCCAACCCACTTCTTACCGATAGAATACTAAAGATACCAGAGGTCTTCAGGTATTACTGTTTACCATGTCTTTCTAATCTAATACAGGAAATACCAGGAGTGCTGAGTTAAGAAGATTATGTTCCCAATTCTGTCCACCTTGTCTTTCGGATTTAAAATCAAAGATACCAGCAATATTGAGGCAAAAACAGGTTGTTCTCCTACAATTTCTGATGTAATACTGGATATACTAGGGATGCTGACTTAAAAAAAAGTAACCTGCAAACGTGAGATAAATGCGCATAGGGTCTTATCCTTTTTTTTAAAAGTTATATCGGTGTAAATTAAGAACTGCTCACCTGATTCAGTTGTGTCCACCACAACCAGTATAATCGCCTGTAAGATGGCTTATAAGTTGTTCCCTGAGGAAGGAGCTCGGATAGAGGCTCCGAAACGCGTAGGATGAAATAAAGAAAAAATCTGCCCAGTTAACTCTTCGTTTCCTGGTGATTCCTGTTTGGCAGCGCGGGCATTTCGGCATTTGTTCCTATTACAGACTTAAAAAAAAGAACACTTACACTATTGCTCAACATGTCTTTCTGATCAAATACTAAAAATACCAGTGGTGCTGAGGTAAGATGAGGCTGCTCACACTGCTGTCCACCCAGTCCTTCTGATGCGGTTTAAGTTTCTCCAGGTCACTTACACTTGCCATAACATTCTAGAACAGGTTTCTGTTAGTGTAACAAGGCAGTGTACCTTTTAATTCTACAATGATTACCTCTTTACACAAAACAATTGTAATTTGCTGATTAAATGAATTTCAGAATTTAATCAGTGTATTTTTTCTGTTCTGAAAGAACTACTTTAAGGAGTCTTGTGGGAATGAAAATTGCCTGCAGACAGAAGCTATTTGGAGGCAAGTAAAAAGCCAGGAGCAAATGGTGCAATGTTCTGGGAGAGCAGCAGGAAGCAGGATGCCGGCCACAAGGAGAGGTGAGATGGCGGCTTGTCACAGGTAGGATGAGAGGCTATGCTAAATGTTTACAGGAGCTATTAGAGAATGTTTCTGATTTAATGTATAATTTATACTCTATATTCTTTGGGAACATGTAAGCATGTGTTTGTTACTGTAATCAGAGTTTTATTTTTTGGATAAATTGCATTTATTAATATTCATAGAAGAATCCACACTGCTTTGTTTACTGCATTAAAATTAAATACATTGTAATACATGCGTTCCAGTATAACAGTAATTTTGGCAGTCGAGTGATAATGAAAATGGTAGCAAAGATCCACAGCAATACACTAGGCAATAGATGAAGTGTGCAAATTAAACAGAAAATTAAACACTGACAGACTTTAAAATAGAAAAACTACAAAAGAAATGATCAATCAATGATCCTATGTACTAAAGCTCTGATTCATCAAGACTAGCATTTGCACGCCAGAAGCAAGTGCCACCTAATGAATTTGGTGCATCTTTCAGTTGGCATGTGTGATTGAAAGAAATGTTCTAAAGTCATGGCATGTACATTTTGTTTCTGATTTACATCAGTTTTCTGATAATTTACATCCCTTTTGTGGCATGAATTGATGAAGTGGTATACAGTGATTTTGGTGTCAGTGATTTCTGAATGGTTTTATACTACGTTTATGGTACGGATTAACTCCTTCATGACGTATGACCCACATGTGCATTATAGGCCACCTTTCACATCTCAGTTAACCCTCTGGATTCACTGACAGCACAATCCAAAGTTCTGCGGCGGGGATCATTCTGTCCCCCACTCAAATCGCAAGTCCCATAAAGCAAATCACAGGACCTGCGCTGTTACCTGGACAGCTCGGGGTGCTGTAATGACTCCGGAAGCTGTCCCGAATCACTTCCTGCCTCTGATCTCCCAGTGACATCATCAGCAGGGAGTGAACATTTACACTATCTTTGGATGGGCTGTACCCCATCCAAACTTAAGATAAATGATCAGACTGTGGAGTGCTGATGTCCTCTAGTGGTTAAAATATTAAAAAAATAAAAATTTAAAGTATGAAAAAAAAAAACAACTAAAAGTTCAAATCACCCCCCTTCTGCACCATCGAAAATAAAAGTATTAAAAAAAAAATACACATTTCGTATTGCCGCATTTAGAAATGCCCGATCTATCAAAATATAAAATCAATTAATCAGATCGGCAAACTGCATAATGGAAAAAATAGTTCAAACACCATAATTATGTTTTTTTTGGTCGCAGTAACATTGTAATAAAATAAGCGCATCTACCCAAAAATGGCATCATTAGAAACGTCAGTTCAAGACGCAAAAATTAAGCCATTGCACAGCCCAGATCTCGAAAAATGAGAACGCCACGGGTCACGGAAAATGGCAACAAAAGCACAATTCTTTTTCTTTAAAAACTTCAGATTTTTTTTTCACCACATAGATAACAGTAAAAGTATACATGTTTGCTATCTACGAACTAATACCGACCAGAGGCATCATACCAACACAGCAGTTTTACCATATAGTAAACATGGTGAAAAAAAAAAAACCAAAAAACTATTTTTGCAATTTCACCACACTTGGAATTTTTTCTTATTTTCCTGTAAACTATGTGATACAATAAATTATTTAATCTGAAAGTACAATTTGTCCTGCAAAAAACAAGCCCTCATAGGTCTAAATTGACGGAAAAATAAAAAAGTGATGGCTCTTGGAAGAAGGGGAGGGAAAAAATGAAAAACGGAAAATCACCAGGGAGTGAAGGGGTTAAGAATATGAGTGGTTTTGCCAGATTGGCTCTAGTCTCTGAGTTACTTAGCAGTTAATATAACACAACACGATTGAAAAGCACTCAGAATTGCATTATTATTTTTGTTACAGCTAGTAAGTGAACTGTCTGAAAACATACAAAAAAAAATTAGGAAAAAGTTATGTATGATTTGAGTAAATTATACAATAGTAATTAGTTATTGTAATTAATGTCAATGCTTCAAGATATGCTGTTGATTTGATTTAATATAATGTGTGTCACGAGGACAATCATGTTGGAGAGTCCAGCAGTAGTCTGCCATCATGTGTATGTCCTATCTGCCTTGATATCTCTCTTCCATCACCTTCATATCCTGGTGGAACCTCTCACCTTGTTCCTCACTGAAGTCTCCAAGGTTATCTAGAAAACTGTTTAAATGACTGTGGAGACGTCACTGCAGACTTGTCAAGCCTCTCAACCCACATAGTGCATGGTGTGAGGATTCGTCGATGCTGGCGGTAAGATCAAGTGATCGGTCTTCTGACCGGAAGTATGTGATATGCATAATCTCTGCCACATTCTGAACAGACATGTAAGGCCATGCTCTGAGGATGCACATTCAGATGAAGTAGGCACTGGCGTAGATTGGGCTCCTTCCTCTCCGGTCGCTCCAATTATTGTGCCCTCAGGAGCTTGTGTGCCCAGGGTGGCAAAATACAACCTAAGGTCCCATTCACACACTGCTTTTTTTGCTGCATATTTTTACGCACAAGCTCAAAAAACGCCAGAGTGGAACAATCAAAACCGGGAGTGGCACACTCAGAGGAAAGGTCATAGAGCTTGGTCACACTTTCCTAGTTACATCAGAGTTTCATTGAGGAGACTCTAAAAGGGCTGGAGCAGTGACCCTGAACGGCCTCTCCCTCTCTGGACGGGGAGTCTGGAGCTGCACAAAAACACAATCAGCCGACAGCCCCGTCCAGATAGGGAGAAGCCGTTCAGGGTCACTGCTCCAGCCCTTTTAGAGTCTCCTCAGTGAAACTCTGATGAGTGTGTCCGAGCCCTAATAGAAACAAGTGCTCCACTTATATGTTTAATTACCCATTCCTGGTTTGTGATGAGCTTGTGCTTAAAAATACGTAGCAAAAAAAGCAGTGTGTGAATGGGGCCTTGGAGACCGCATGCAGCGTGCATGTTTGAAACATGCTTTACAGAATATCAAACTGTAGCACAATTCCTGAAGTTGAAAAAAAAAAGGAACAAAAGCTAGAACCAAGAATGTGTACAGACCCTTAGGGTATGTGCACACAGTGCGTTTTTGCTGCGGTTTCTCCCTGCGGTTTACCATTGGTTTTATGGTAATGTAGGCTAATTTGTTCCTGTGGTTTTGATTCACAGCAAAACCAATGTGTTTCACAGAAATGCTGTGTCCACACATTGGTTTTGCAAGTGTTAAGAACTGTCAAATCCCTGCGTTTTCGGTGCGGATGGGAAAGAATTGACATGCTCTATTTTTCCTGCGTTTTTGCTGCAGTCAATGGAAAAAAAGCAGGAAAAACACATAAAAAACGCTGTAAAGACGCGCAAAAAACACGCAAAAAACGCAGGATCTGAAATCGGCAAATCTCCTGGCAAAGACTCTAGGATCCTTGAAACCAGCTCAGGTTTTGCTGCGTTCAGGACTGCTCAAAAAACGACCTGTGGGCAGCCAACAGGACGTTTTTGCTGCGTTTTTCCTGCAGTTTCTGCATGCAGTTTACCATTGGTTTTATGGTAATGTATGCTAATTTGTTCCTGCGGTTTTGATTCCAAGCAAAACCAATGTGTTTCACAGATTTGGTTTTGCAAGTGTCAAGAACTGTCAAATACCTGCATTTTTGGTGCGGATGGGAAAGAATTGACGTGTTAATCATTTTCCTGCGTTTTTGCTAAAGTTAATGGAAAAAATGCAGGAAAAACGCAGCTATCAAAAACGCAGTAAAAACGTGCAAAAAATGCGCAAAAAACGTGCAAAAAACGCAGACAAGATCATAGCTAATCTCCTGTCAAGGACTCTAGTATCCTCAGGTTTTGCTGCGTTCAGGACTGCTTAAAAAAACGTCCTGTGGGCACATACCCTTCGGGTGCGTTCACACAGGGCGTATTTGCTGCCTATTTTTAAACAAGTGCTCTTGCAGTTTTTGTAGCCAAAACCAGTAGTGACTGATTAAAACCAGCTTCTATGTTTCTATTAGACTTTTCCTCTTAGGCCATGTGCACTCGCTGAGTATTTGATGAGTTTTTTTACCTAAGGATTTGTGGACAAAACCAGGAGTGGAGCAATTAGAGGAAAAGTCTAATAGAAACACCTGCACCACTTCTGTATTTAATTATCCATTCCTGGTTTTGAATATATAGCAAATTGTGGGATATTGGTTTGTCTTTTGGTCCAAAACACGTAAGCTTGTGAGCCACTACACGGCTCCCCACGGATCACAAGTCCTATCCACTAAATTCTTATCTAAAGTGAGCCAAGGACACAAATAGAAAATAAATTCTCTTACCACAGCAGATTCAGGTCAGACTCAGTGCTGTGTGCAGCTTTGCCCAGGTTATAAATGAAGGCATCATGAGTGCAAGACACCAGCCCCAATCACTAGCAACCTCCTTTCTCACAGAGGGAGTGACCACTGGTTGTCCTGTAAACAGAATGGGACTCATATAGGACGCTGTTCACATAGGTTTGCACAGTGTATGCCCAGCCTCTTACATTAGCCCCCATTTCAGTAGGCGGGCTGTTATGGCATTCAACACTGCTACCTGCTGGAACAAACGCACCCATATGGCCCAGCTACCCACAGCAACAAAAAGAGTGCAAGAAAAAAACCACAATGACAGGTGCTGAAATTGTGGAAAATTAGTTAGTTCTTATCATATAGCAAATTGTGGGGTATTGGCTTGTCTTTTGGTCCAAAACACTTAAGCTTGTGAGCCACTACACGGCTCCCCACATGTCACAAGTCCTATCAACTAAATTCTCATCTAAAGTGAGCAAAGGACACAAATAGAAAATAAATTTTCTTACCACAGCAGATTCAGGTCAGACGACCATTACACTCATTGCTGTGTGCAGCTTTGCCCAGGTTATAAATGAAGGCATCATGAGTGCTTGCATACTCCTTTGGTTGGTGTTCGGGCGGTGCAGAGGGCCTTGTACTTCTGGCTGCTAGTCAGGTCTTCCATGTGCTCGCTCTCGTGGGTACTTCTTCCAGTCCTCCGTACTCCGGTCTCTGGTGGCTCAAACCCTCCTCTGCCATAACTCGGTTAGGCTAACCCTATGTGCCACCCCCCTGGTAACAGCAGCTGTGGTATTTAGACCCCCTGGGCTTGCCCTAACCATTCCTGTATAGGGGTTGGACCAACTAGGATCAGCTCACCCAGGGGAGTTTGGCACCACGGCCCAGTGGGTCCACTCTAGGGCGCCTCCCTCCGGAAGCGTGACAGGTACTTTGATGGTTTGGAAAGTAATCTGTCCTGTGATGGATACACAGGTGCTTAGCACAGCTCTGATAACTGCAAGTTAAAGGTCAAGCATCAGTAAACTTATCGCATGAACTTGACAAATATTCATTGTCTCTGCATTAAAGTTCCAATTGTATAACAAGCAGACATCCTAAAAATCAAACAAGAAGGGAAGTCTTGAACATGTCCATGGTTGTCTAAAAATTGTTCTAAAGGTGCTATTGACATGAATTTCTCATCTGATGTCGGTAACAACTCATCCATTCCACTCAGGCAAAGAAAGAAAACCATGGATGTCCATAAATTTAGTGATGTGTAATAATGAAAAATGACAGGAAAAAAGTATTGAACAAATGAAGAAAGAGAGGTTCAAAAAGCCATGACACCCACTGAAATCTATCAGTAATTAGAAAGCAAGAATTTATACACTACTGAAGGCTCCAGTGAGCGCTGTTGGGGCCAAAATTCGAAAGTGGTGTTACTTGGAACTGTCAGCAATTTTTCTGTAACCAATGACCTCAGTATGTTTTTCAACAATGTGGCAAAGGTCTTGAATCAGCTCCCTGGTTTTGCAAATCATGAGATGTTTCTTGTGTGACACTGGTAATAAGACACCTTTTTATAGGCAATTAGTTGAACCAGCTAATTTTTTTTCACTAAATGGCAAGATTGCTTTCTAATTACTGAAAGATTTTAGCTGAAGTCATGATTTTCCATGGATTTTTGCACCTCTCTTCATATGTTCAATACATTTTACCTGTGTCATTTCTCATTATTACAAATAATAGTTTGATTTATATGTCTGTATGGATTGGATGTATTGTTACGGGCATCTCGAGAGAAATGTATGCCAACAGACCCCTCAGAAACATATTTACTTAAAAAAATTGGTGATGTGTTGAATATTAATTCACCTGCTGAATATTTTAAAATGGGATGAATATTGAAATCAGGATGAGGAATTACTTGTTGAAACCGTAGTGGTTCATTATTACAAAGACCAGTTCAAGAGTATGCTTCTTAATTTGTATGAATATGAATTCTCCATATTGCTGCATACATTTTACCTAAACCTACATTTGATTTTCAGAAAAGTATATAAAGAGACGAAATCAAACAAATGAGTCAAAGATTTTAGACCATCATTTCTAACTGATGAGTAAATTGATCCAACATCACATGTGTGAGCAGCAAATGTATTAGAACCTTTATCATTAGCAGATAATAAAATAAATAAACTAATAAATTAAGTTTTCTGCAGTAGCTGAGGGCTGCCATTTTAATTCACTTGTGTTCAAATCTGCGCATGACACACACCGCAAAGATGGCAGAAGCTCCATGCAACAGGAAATTACGGTAGATGTTCAACCAAATCACCTACACTGTGGCTGCCTCAGCTGTGAACTTGGCGTGCCGCCTCGGCTGTCCGATTCACAGAACAGTGATCTGTGGTAAACATATCCCATATTGTATCACTAAAGTACTTATTTCGACCTGATGATCATATTTAATGTATTTTACTTTTTACCAGTTGTGACCTTGTAAATACTCAAGACACTTTGCACAAGGATGGGTATGGATCTGCTTATATAGACATTGCTTTGAAGCTGGCAATGTAAAACAGATGCAAAGGATACATTGTACTTAGTAATTTACCATTGATCATTCTTGTAGAATAGAAAATAAAAGACTGAAGCAATCATAAACCATTTCTGTCTCTCAAGGTCTCATGGCTGTCTCTGGCAGCTGAACACTGATCTGCTGTTGATGTATTTTTAATAAAAAAAAAAAAAAAAAAAAAGAATACTTTAAACCCATGCTAAGGAAAATATACAGAACAGGTTTAAAGCCCAGGACCACACGCCAGACATTTACTGTGGCATAGGTTGAACGCTTAGAACCACACTCTCTAAACACGCTTCCTGGCAGGTGAACCTAAATAGGTTAAAGTGAACCTATATGAAGGATGGAGCCCTTTTATGCATTATTCAGAACCGATTAAAACACTGCAATGATTAATTTCACTATGCTATTTAATATTCCTCAAATGCAACACTTTCCAACTGAAGTGAAACCTGCTTTTAATTAACATACAGCAATGGGCACATGAGCTGGTTCTGTCCCCCTGGAGAAGCTTTTGACAAACATAGATTTAGGTCACAAATGTAATTAAAATGAATTATTCACAAACATGGATATAATTAGTTCAGTACCTGTTATAATATGGAAAAGGGAACTCTCATCATCAAAAAGAAAAACCATCGTATTCAGAAAGATAAACAAAGCTTCACGAATGCTACAAAGGTTCAGAATTGTTTCTTACTCTTTGTGCTTTCTTTATATTGGGACTCTTCACAATATAAACATTACTTTCCATACATTTCTCCTGCAATTGTTTATTTTATGTAAATACTTTTATCCCCCATAGAGTAACAGTTTTGGAGCATAAGTCCCTATAACATTAAGGTTTGCCTTTCCATCATTCCTATGAATGTGGTTAGACCCACAAACAAGCAGCAGTTTGCATTGTTATGGCAGATGCAAAAATAAGCCTATAACACGCACATCTAAAAGTGACGTTAGGGTGTTTCTGACAGGAGGAGGTGGGCCAAATGCTGAATGATTGTGAAAGTTGTTGGCTGCCTGCAAATCAGTGCAGTTTTGGGTATGCAGGGGGCCACACAATTTGACTATTACCCAATGCTCAAATATTTCCCAAAAACAAGACAACAAAACACAGAGTAATCACTTTATAAGATATTTATATCCTTTATAACTAAGACTTACTCCATCCTGCTGAGTACATTTAGTTAAAAATCTAAGGGTGCATCCTCACGATAAGGAGACGCAGCATTTTGGACCCAGTATCTTTACGCTGCGCCCAAAACGTTGCGTCGTACAGTACTAGCATAGTGGATGGGATTTCAAGAACTCCCATCCTCACTAAGCTTAACCCACCCGCAGCGTGTTTGGAGCTGCGGTGCGTGTTACCGGGAGTCAGCTCCTCCTCCGCATGTTTATTTCATGCTGCGGAGTCGGAAGCGGCTCCCTTTGGGTGACTGCGGGGAGAAGCTGCCCTGCACCCGCCGTACAGGGCAGCTGCGGTCTCCCTGCGGACACCCGTGGCTTCCCTCAGGTCCGGAGGAGCTGCTTCCAACATGCAGCTTCTCCGGACTGTGTGCACGCACCCTTATAGCTGCTTTTGGTGACTTTTTCAATTTATAATCCTTCTTTTGCTAATTATTGTCATTCATGAATTGTATTTGGGGACTCGTGAGAATGAGGACCCTTGATGAGGGTCATGAACTTACATGTTTTGGTATCAAATACCTACCAATACTTCACATTTTATTCATGTTTTGTGCTGTATTTTTGTTTTCCACTTTTTTTTATGGAGGGTGCAGCTGGGCCATATAGGGCATCTAGTATGTTGCGGCGCACTGATATAGTGCCTAACAGCCTGTCTAGATCTAATACTAGGGTGTGAGCAATTGGTTAGGTACACTTTTTGCATCACACATGTGACTGGCGCTCTATGGGATCCTCATTCTGTGTTCATAAAAAATACCAGGAATCACCCCCTCCAAGAGAAGGAGGTTGAGTGATAGAAGCGCTGATATTTTGTACCTGTGATGACTTTTCCTATATTACTGAGGCATACTGTATACCGCTGAGTATATTTGGTTATACACCATATAGCTACTTTTGGTCACTTTATAAGATACAAGTTTTTTCCAGGGTTGTGGAATCTGTAAGCCAAACCACCGACTTCGACTCCTCAATTTACCTGACGTGTAAGTGATAATTTATTGTAGTACAATGTGAACATCAGACTTTTAATTATTATTATGATATAATAATAAAACTGTTTAGATAGAACATAGTAATTCATAAAAATAATAATGATCAGCACATACTGCATTGAACTTCTGTACCTAATTTATTATATATTTTAGCAGTCAGTCCATGTTCTACAGATCTACCAAAATGGACACAGACTCCAACTCCACAGCCTTGTTTTTTTCAAAAACTCATGTCAGCCAATATGCTCTATTTGCAACATAGTGGTAGAATCCAATTCCCGAATTTGAGATAGAAAGCAGAAATGATTGCAGTTCTTAGTGTAGGAGCACATTTTGATTTATACTCTTGGTGAATACTTGTGACTGAGCTTGGACATGAAGAAATTACTAGCTCATCTCTACCAGCTACACCTGGAAATGTCATAGAATCATACTACTGTAGAATACTAGAGTTGGAAGGAACCTTCTCGGTCATCTGGTCCAACCCCCTGCTCAAAGCAGGATTCACCGAATCATCCTAGACAGATGTCTGTCCAGCCTCTGTTTGAAGACTTCCATTGAAGGGGAACTCACCACCTCTCGTGACAGCCTGTTCCACTCATTGATCCCCCTCATTGTCAAAAAGGTTTTTTTCACATCTAATCTGTATCTCCTCTCCTTCACTGTTATCCCATTGCTTCTAGCCTTTCCTTGTGCAAATGAGAATAAGCCTGATTCCTCTACAGTGTGACAGCCCTTGAGATATTTGTAGACAGATATTAAGTCTCCTCTCTTTTGCAAGCTACACATTTCGAAATTCTGTAACCGTTCCTCATAGGATATAACTTGAAGACTGGTCACCATTCTGGTCGCTCTTCTCTGCACTTGCTCCAGTTTGTTGATGTCTTTTTTAAAATGTGGTGCCCAGAAATAGACTTCTTATTCCATATTAGGTGTGACCAAGGAGAAGTAGAAGATCATAATTACTTCACACGATCTAGACTTTATGCTTTTGTTAAAACACCCTAGAATTGTGTTTGAGCTTTTTGCTGCTGCATCACAGTATTGAGTCTACGATCTACCAGTATACCCAAGCATTTTTTACATGTGCTGTTGAAAAGACAACTGTTAAATATTACCATGTGTGTTTTATATGTTTTAAACTCCTGCATTTATCAACAGCTGGAACCCACTCCAATCTTGTGAATGAGCTGTCACCTATTCTGTTTCTCTGCACATGGGATATGCATTTGAAAGGAACTTGGACCCACACTGATCAGAATGTTAAAAGAAATATCAGGATGTACACAGTACCAAGGTTTGGTCAACAGAAAATAGAAAAAAAATTAATATTAAAAATACCTTGGTGATATAAGGATATGTAGGGGGTAATGTTGGTTGGCTTCGGTTGTACGCCTTACTTGGTGCGCTATGGTAGAAGATGGAGTATTTCATTATTCTAAAGTGGTAGAAGTATATTAGATGGTTTTTATTAAAAAATAAAGGGCATTACTAATTACATAGTATCTTCAACCATGACATACCAAGATCCCAATACAGTTTACATTTGTTGCTCCATTACAGAGATGTTCACATTTGTTGCTTTTAGAGTGGACTGTGAAATTTCACCCCTTGCAGTCCAACTGAATAATTCTTCTTTTCTGGAGGGAAGGGGGGATGCAAATTCACCCCTCATTCTCAGATGCTGTGTTCACAGCTTGGCAGACTACGAGACACCTCACCCAAAAAAATTGTGAAGAAACCCACAGTTGATCTTCTAGCAAAGATTTCACATGCTGCACTCCAAAAGAAACAACTATAAATATCTGTACAATTGAGTGACACAGAGCAAAACAGAAAAATTTGCAGAATGAGGGGAGTTTGGGGACTTTTGCAAGGTATTTAATTTAATACTTTTTCAGCAAGTGACAGGTCCTCTAATTTCAGAGAGAAAGAGTAGTATAGAACTATGTAGTGTATATCGGGAATTACCGTATATACTCGTGTATAAGCCGACCCGTGTATAAGCCGACCCCCCTACTTTTGCCCCCAAAACCTGGGAAAACCTATTGACTCGTGTATAAGCCGAGGGTGGACCCCAGCACAGGTATACAGCCCCCAGCAGTGTAGTATACAGCAGCCTCCCCAGTGGTATACAGGCCTCCCCAGTGGTAGTATACAGCAGCCTCCCCAGTGGTAGTATACAGCAGCCTCCCCAGTGGAAGTATACAGCAGCCTCCCCCTGTGGTAGTATACAGCAGCCTCCCCCTGTGGTAGTATACAGCAGCCTCCCCCTGTGGCAGCATACAGCAGCCTCCCCCTGTGGCAGCATACAGCAGCCTCCCCCTGTGGTAGTATACAGCAGTCTCCCCCTGTGGTAGTATACAGCAGTCTCCCCCTGTGGTAGTATACAGCAGTCTCCCCCTGTGGTAGTATACAGCAGTCTCCCCCTGTGGTAGTATACAGCAGTCTCCCCCTGTGGTAGTATACAGCAGTCTCCCCCTGTGGTAGTATACAGCAGACTCCCCCTGTGGTAGTATACAGCAGCCTTCTCAGTGGTAGTATACAGCAGTCACCCCTGTGGTAGTATACAGCAGCCTCCCCAGTGGTAGTATACAGCAGCCTCCCCAATGGTAGTATACAGCAGTCCCCCCTGTGGTAGTATACAGCAGCCTCCCCAGTCGTAGTATACAGCAGCCCCAGCCTCAGTGGTGGTATATACAGGCAGCCCCAGCCCCAGTGGTGGTATATACAGGCAGCCCCAGCCCCAGTGGTGGTATATACAAGCAGCCCCAGCCCCAGTGGTGGTATATACAGGCAGCCCCAACCCCAGTGGTGGTATATACAGGCAGCCCCAGCCCCAAAGGTGGTATATACAGGCAGCCCCAGCCCCAGTGGTGGTATATATAGGCAGCCCCAGCCACCAGTGGTGGTATATACAGGCAGCCCCAGCCCCAGTGGTGATATATACAGGCAGCCCCATCCCCAAAGGTGGTATATACAGTCAGCCCCAGCCCCAGTGGTGGTATATACAGTCAGCCCCAGCCCCAGTGGTGGTATATACAGGCAGCCCCAGCCCCAGTGGTGGTATATACAGGCAGCCCCAGTGGTGGTATATACAGGCAGCCCCAACAACAGTGGTGGTATATACAGGAAGCCCCAGCCCCAAAGGTGGTATATACAGGCAGCCCCAGCCCCAGTGGTGGTATATACAGGCAGCCCCAGCCCCAGTGGTGGTATATACAGGCAGCCCCAGTGGTGGTATATACAGGCAGCCCCAACAACAGTGGTGGTATATACAGGAAGCCCCAGCCCCAAAGGTGGTATATACAGGCAGCCCCAGCCCCAGTGGTGGTATATACAGGCAGCCCCAGCCCCAGTGGTGGTATATACAGGCAGCCCCAGTGGTGGTATATACAGGCAGCCCCAGCCCCAGTGGTGGTATATACAGGCAGCCCCAGTGGTGGTATATACAGGCAGCCCCAGCCCCAGTGGTGGTATATACAGGCAGCCCCAGTGGTGGTATATACAGGCAGCCCCAGCCCCAGTGGTGGTATATACAGGAAGCCCCAGCCCCAAAGGTGGTATATACAGGCAGCCCCAGCCCCAGTGGTGGTATATACAGGCAGCCCCAGCCCCAGTGGTGGTATATACAGGCAGCCCCAGTGGTGGTATATACAGGCAGCCCCAGCCCCAGTGGTGGTATATACAGGCAGCCCCAGCCCCAGTGGTGGTATATACAGGCAGCCCCAGTGGTGGTATATACAGGCAGCCCATGCATCCGGGTCCCCGGCCGTCGCATAGCGATGACGTCATGCGACCGGCCGGTCACATGACCCCGGATGCTATGGAGGACGGGAGCACGGAGGGACTTGCGCGCGCGATGAAGAGGATGGTATGGTAATAATAGCAGCCGGGGGGGCCTTACAAGCAGGGGGGCAAGTGCCAGCATTTGTGGGGGCTATATAATTAGTTATGCACTGCAGTGCATATGTAATGAGCGGCCCCACGTGACGGGGCCGCTCATTCAGCTACCTCCCACTGCCTCCTCCAGCCTCCCCAGCCCTGGACACAGCCCCCACCTACCGTATTGACCCGTGTATAAGCCGAGGGGGAGACTTTTCAGCCCAATTTTTGGGCTGAAAAACTCGGCTTATACACGAGTATATACGGTACTTTAGATCAATCAGTAATAGATAACAGATGGGTGGACAGAAATTTGAATCTAAGCAATTTTATTCATTTCATCGTTCTACATTATTCTATAGTGCTAGAAGAGTGTTTTTTTCATAAACAGCCACAATATCTAAATCCTGTTCTGAGTTAAAGAGTTTAATTCTGATGCCTAGAACTTATAAGAGAAGGCTAGCATTCTAATAACCCATGTGGACTCTATTTTAACATCTGCACCTGTGATTTCATCCTCATTTTCCAAGCCCTGCGCGCTGGGGAAGATTTAATGCATTTCTGTAACCTTGGATGACATGTGAAATCCCTGTACATTATCCCACTTCCATATTAAATACGGCAAGCAACTGATTTAAGGACAATTAAATATCTGTGTTTGGCTTTATGTAAGACACAAAGCAAAGTAATAAATGAAACATAACAACAATGCTTTGAGTGAACAGCTTGCATGGCGCACTGGAACATATTTGTGATGTGGTTTGCCTGGCAAAAAAAGAATAAAAAAAACAAAACAAAAACATTATCTAATAAAGCGATTCATTGGAGCGCGAAAATAGACTTCTTTCTCGAAGTGCAAGCAATTTGACCATTAAATAAATACACTATTCCGGCACTGACTTAAATCAATCATTGCTTTTTATTATAACAGATATGTACATACATGTTAGGCATTGCAGTAAGTGACAGTGGACCAGGGAGGTCATTAAGGTAATGAACCATTGCATGAGAAGAAAAAAGTCAAAAGGTTTTCTTCTTCCCTTTGATAAAAGAAAGAATATCCAACACTCACACAATGAAAGTTTTAAAGATCATTATAGGAGACGCTTCAGGTAGGTTTCCTGCAGACTCGCGTCATTCAGCATTTTCTGAGGGATAATGCTGAAATTCCTAGCCTCTTTGTAAAGCAATTCTTGTTCTATGCAGTTTGTGCACTTACAGATGGGGATTTGTCAATGCAGCAGAGCCAGGTTGGTCATGTAAAATAGCACAAATACATTTCCAAAGGACTGCTGCTATATCTTCTGAGTTTCAGTATAGTAGTTCAGTGAGCTAACAGATCACATTCAGCATTGCTTTATCTTTATCACTTAAACTCGTCTTGCTACTGCGTTGGGAGAAGCACTATTCACACTGCTACGATGGCTGCTTGCCAGGTATTGTGGCTATAGTAGGACACATGCAGAATGTATATGTATATATACACACACACACACACACGTATATATATGTGTATATATATATATATATATATATATATATATATATATATATATATGTGTGTAACTTCGGCTCTGCACAAGACCTGACTAGTGATAGATGCTGCAGCGGCAGCAGCCTTGTCACTTCCCGGTATGCAAATGTGAAACCCCTTTATCGTAATAGATTTTCTGGTTGCTAAATATTAGACAAGCTGTATTAGTGGGAATATTAAAGCCAATCTGTCAGCATTTTTTTGCTACCTAATCTGACAGCAACATAATGTATGCAAGGAAACCCTGAATCCAACTATGTATCGCATAGAACTGGCCATTCTAACACAATCCAAGCATTTCATTTTAGGCATGTAGCTGAGCTGGGAGAGCTGTCCCCACCCACACCAGGCTCTCTATAGAGATTGTCCATTGACTGAGGTGTCAATCACAAAAGGGGGTGTGACGGATTGCTTTCAGTGCCTGACATTGTAGTCCTGTAATGGTAATCACAGGGTAATAAAGCCTTTAGTTTAAGTAAACAATAGCACAGTTAAAATAAAAGATGCACAGTTGACTTTTGGTTTTTTTAACCCTTATAGCATACTGAGCTTGCATAGGTAAAACCTGTTGACAGATTCCCTTTAAGGGTCACCCAGATTTCCCAGAAATTGGTGTGCATAAGAATTAACCATTTTTTACAACCAAAGAGAAAAACATAAGTGATTTCTTCTGTCGTTGGAACTTTGCTGTACCTTGGCTGACTTGGTGTTACATATATCTTCCCTTCCTTGTATTGTAATTAGACTATTACTTTTTTCTAGTTGCCCAATACAGTAAGAATTATACATTCTGAATTTGGGTTCTGATTGGCCAGTAAGTTAAGAATTATGACAATGATTAGCTTCATTTTGTTTCTCATTACGACATTACTGTTAGTGCTTGACTACAGCACCCGCAGTGCGGAGCTCAGGACGGCATCGGCTGGATCTGCGGGACGACGCTCACAGCTTTGCATAGTCTTTTAGTATGACTTCCAGTTTCTGGCTCAGCATGATATTACCTTTCACTTTCAGCTTGCCAGCAAAGAATGCCTAAGTACAAAAACAAAGAAGAAGCGTCAGACACACATCTTGTTTTGTTCCCTTTCTTTTCCTCTACATTTATTTTTCTGTAAGAACTCCACCTTGGAAAGCACAGCTTTTCCCAAAAGAGTCGAGATGAGTTCTTCTAAAAAAAAGACATGTACGGCATCAAAAATGAACAACCTCAGATGTAATATAATCAGCGACACATTGAAATCTCCAGCTTCTCTTCCCAGAAGACATAAATGCACACTTAATTTTGCAGTCACATTCTGGCAAAAGCAAAAGGAAGAAAGCGCTAAATTAAATGCCTTGCAAGAAAACTAAAAGTGCTCCAGTTGACAGCACACATTGCAAGTGTTGGGATGGCGCTTTTCTTGCAGGGACAGAGGTCTTCATAGCGGTAAATATAAAGCTTCAGATTTTTATCTTCATGATGCTTAGAAGAATGCTGAGTATTCCAATCTATTATGATACTTATGCCTTAAAGGCAAAGCTAACTTTCATTGCTGAGTCAGTGGTATGAAGAGAATGCCATTGCATTTTATATCTTTATGCCCCGGCTCTCTTGTACTTTTCTTTTATGTCTTGTACATTTAATTGGTATGGATCTGTGAACAGATTGCGAAATCATGCAGCCGTGAATCCTCTACTTGGCCGGGGATTTTCTAGAATTATACATAAGTTTACAAATGAATTGTGACTGGAGTGGAAAAGCAGACAACAAGAGAGAGAATGACAGGCCCAAGATAGAACCCAAGGAAGATTTATTAGGAGGTAAAGGAGCAGGGACAAAGAACCCTTTATGTGAAGTGCTCCGATCTAGGAAGGATGCTCCATAAACTGGAAATAGGAGGCCTAATAATGACGTGTTCATACACACAGATGTCTCCATCCTTACTTTTTCACAAATTAAAATCTCCCATTTTCACACAACATATATGCAATACATGCCACAAGCTATTCACATTACAAACACTAGGTGGAGACTCATCAAGCATAAACAACTCCTGACAGAGTATCATAAAACCAGAATTTTGCTTTCCCAAATCTCATAGTCTTGTGCCACACATACGGAGCCAACTATAAGCTACAGAAACGCTCAAGACACTTTCTACTAAAGGAATACAGAAAGGGTCGGACACGTTCAAAATATGAAAAGTTACATAATTTACTCACAAAATATCTGTAGAAACTATAAGCACCCTGCATGATCTCCAACTAGCAATATTAATGGGGGCTATGTATACAATTGTGGCACATTGATGTGCTCAGCGTAATAAAGAGCGGGAATAGCGTTTCCTAAGTGCACAGGAAAATATAAGAGTTGGACACGACCATGAAGACGATAAAGGCTACACAATTATCTCCACAGATCCCATTCTGTGGCACAACACTTCTGCTGGGGGGAATGCATCCTATAAATAAGTAGAGATGAGTGACTCTGTTCAGGGCTGGAGTTCAGGTGATCTGTGTGTCCAAAGTGCAGAACCAGGCAGTGCTATGCTCCGGTACACTTAGTGCCCGGCCCAGTGTGAGCCGCTTGCACTGTGTGATTGGCTCGCACTGGGAGAAAGTCTAAGTTTTCCGCTGTAGTGTCTTGTCTTTAATAAAAAATTTAAAATAAACACCCTCCTTCCCCTGGAAATGAATGCTTAAGGCTGGCTGTATGTGGGCGGTCAGTGGTCAGAGACAGCTCAGGTCAGGTTCATGTTCTGAACAGCGCCACCGAACCGGAACATCTATTGGTTTGTTCGGCAACCAGACCAAATCTTAAAAGGTTCACTCATCTCTATAAGCAGCTGTTACTGTTCAGGTATATATTATGTAATTTTAGAAATCAGTCAACCCAACATCCCCAAAGCAAATCTTTGGCAGCTTGTTATAATGCCAGGACTGCTGAGATACTATGCAAAATTATATAACAATATTGTTTTGTCTGCAAAATAGCAGATTGGAAACTTTTTTAAGTAAAATTGTAAGTTGGGGTTACCAGTTTTAACTGCTTTGAACAGGTGTGAGTGTACAAACTTGAGTAACAAAATGTGGTTTGACTGGTTTTAGCCAGAAAATAACAGCTAGCTGCCCCCTCAGCTTCAGTTGAGAGCTTGTTTCTGTGAGAAGTGGTTTAGTGTACTTTTTCTCTGTGAGATTCGTGCCTGTAAAAATGGACGTTACTCCACGGAAGAGGTCTAGAATTATTACTCTTAATGAACATACAAGTCTGACTGTAAGAGAAATCGCTTCCACCGTTGGTATTGGAAAATCTACCGTTTCAAGAATAATTCACACACACAATGAAACTGGATCGTTTTCTCCAAAACAAAAAGGGAAATGTGGAAGGAAAAGGAAAACGACACCAAGAACTGATAAAACACTTATCAGAAATAGTAAAACTAATGGAAGAAAAACAAGTAAATACTTGATTTGTCCCAATTAATTTGCACAGCACTGTAAGTCATTATATTTCTCAAATATTCCTCAAGGCAATTATGTCAATTATTATTGTCCCAACATATCATGGCTCAACAAGGATTAAATTCTACCCACAATTCAACATTACCCGGCTTCTACTACAGTGAGAACTCTCTAAATTTAATACTAAAGTATTATTCAATTATCATGTGATATGAAGCATACAGTACATATTGACATCACATTACATACAGAATGGATGGTGTGAGAGCCAATAAGACAAGATTTGGCAAGACTATGTAATCTGTCAGCAGGATTTTACCCTACAAACTATTTATGTGCATGTAGCGGTTTCAAAGACAAAGCCAGTAATACCTTTACATGGCCAGTCTGTTACTCAGTTACTGAGAAATCAGTGTTTCATTCATTTTGAAAATGAATCTGAAGGACTATGGCAGAGATAAAAGATCTGTCACTCCAGCTCTATTACCCAAAGAGTGCCGTTTCCTCAAGGTTGACTTACTGTTCCTTTGCATGAAGTCACACAGTGTAGTGACTGTCAATCAAGCAGGAGGCAGTGTTGGGCAGAGACTAGAGCTGGAGTGACTGATGCATCATATCTACCATAGCCCTTCAGCTTCATTTAAATATCAATTTAATTACTGATTTCTCAGTAATGATGGATTGAAGTTTCTATGTAAAGGTATTGCTATACTTTTCTTTGAGTATAATTGGGGGGATAGTTAATTCCTATAGACAAAATATTTTTTACATAAAAGATGCAACATACTTAAAATGAACCGGTCACGCTTTTTGGGCATTATAACCTGTGCTCAGCACTTTAAACATACTGTAATTGGGGTTCTGGTAATCCCTTTATACCCCCAGACTGGCCCGATTACCTCAGAAATTAACTTTGAATGTGTCCCGCGTCATATGGCAATTAGCTCAACACAGTTGGGTGGGATGCGGCTCACTTCAGTCCGAGTGTTCTGCCGCCTTTAAAACCCACCCCGCCACCTGTAATAAGCCACCCCTCCTGTGTATGTATGGAAGCAGTGACATCAATCATGCCTGCGCAGTGGTGCGGGTCACTGTGCTTTCCAGAAGCCATAGTGACCAAAGTCTTGCGAGATTTGTGAAGTTTCGCAAGACTTTGTGTGGCTGCAATACACACAGTGACCCACGCCACTGCACAGGTGCGAATGCCATCACTGCTTTCATATATACACAGGAGGGGCGGTATATTACAGGCACAGGGGCAGGTTTTATAGGCACAGGGGTGGCTTGGACTGAACTGAGCCATATCCCACCCGGTCGTGTACAGCTAATTACCATACGGCGCGGGACACATTCAAAGTTAATTTCTGAGGTAATCAGGGACAAGCCTGGGGGTATAAAGGGGTTATCAGGACCCAAATTACAGTATGTTTAAGGTTGTGGGCACAGGTTATAATACTCAAAAGGAGTGACAGGTTCACTTTAATTCTTTCTGCAGTGGACTGTTTCAACTTTTACTTCTCTAATAACTGATGAAGTATCTTGTTATTCAGAAGTTGCACAATCTGAGAAACTTTTACATTATTATATTTAAGTCTTCTGTTACAGAGAAAGCTTAAAAGCACTTAAGGGATGCCAGAGGCATTCTGGCTGTGAATGACACTGTTAGGAGTTCGCTAGATAAGTTAGTTTGAATGGAAGATATCTAGCAACACAGCCCTTTATAATAAAAATGGAATAAAATCAAGGTAAACATGTTGGCCACAT